>CAUYON010186712.1:0-31264 GCA_963573935.1 Arctocebus calabarensis
CTTATTAATAAGAAAAGAACAAGTAATCCCATTTCATTGTGGGCAAGGGACTTGAACAGAAGCTTCTCTGAAGAAGATAGGCACATGGCCTACAGACACATGGAAAAAATGCTCATCATCTTTAATCATCAGAGAAATTCAAATGAAAACCACTTTGAAATATCATCTAACTCTCATAAGACTTGCTCACATAACACAATCCCACAACTACAGATGTTGGCGTGGATGTGGAAAAAACAGAACACTTCTGAACTGCTGGTGGGAATGCAAGTTAATACATCCCTTTTGGAAAGAAATATGGAGAATTCTCAGGGATCTAAAAGTAGACCTGCCATTTGATCCTACAATTCCTCTACTAGGTGTATATCCAAAAGATCAAAAATCACTTTATGGCAAAGATATTTGCACCAGATTGTTAATAACAGCTCAATTTATAATAGCCAGGAAGAAGCCCAAGTGCCCACTGACCCATGAATGGATTAATAAATTGTGGTATATGTAAACCATGGAATATTATGCAGCCTAAAAAAAGATGGAGTCTTTACCTCTTTTACATTTACATGGATGGAGCTGGAATATATCCCTCTTAGTAAAGTATCTCAAGAATGGAAGAAAAAATATACCATGTACTCTGTACTATTATAAAACCAGTTTACAATCACTCACACTTTCATATGAAGAATAGATCACAACTATGGCCCAAGATGAAGGAGGGAGGAGGTGGCGACATATAGGGAAGGGGGAGGTCAGATCAAGGGAGGGTGAATGGTGGGATCACACCTATGGTGCATAATGCAAGGGTACATGTCAGATCTGTTAGTATAGAGTATAAATACAATAGAGTCTTAATACAATAACTACGTAAATGAGATGAGGTATATATTAACCAGTGTGATATAAGAATTCCTAAATCTATATAAAATCAGCATATTCTACCCCATAAATGCATTAATGTATACATGATCTATGTGTTTATGATTTAATAAGAAAAAAAAGAAATTTTAGAGTTTATTAGAAGACTGCAGATGTATTCCAGATATGGTGCACATATGGTGAACATATGAAAATTAAGAATAGGAAAAATTCTTCCTATAATCATTATATTTTTTAAATGTTTTTGTTAAAAATGTAATAGACAATGTACTATATCCAGTGAAGCAGTTATTGTGTACTTTCTCTAGATCAGGGGTTGAAAAATTAGTTTGTTGGTCATATTTAAGATCACAGCCTATTTTCGTATGGCCCCCAAACTAAGAATGATTTTTACACTGATGATAAATTATATTAAATAAAAAAGAATGTGAATATGTAAGAGAAAAATAGTGTGAAAGGCCCAAAATCTTTACTGACAAGTCTTTTATAGAAAACAGTTTACTGATCCCTAATTTAGATGATCACCACGTAGCAGAGAAACATGTAATAGCACCTGTCACCAAGCCATGTGTACAGTGGCATGGTCTTGGGCTTTAGTGTTAGGCCAATCTAACTTCAAATTTTAGCTCAATCACCTCATGGCTATATACATTCAGGAAGGTATTTGATGTCTTATGTAAAGTGGGCCTAGTTATATCCACCTCAAAGAGCCCTCCTAGGTGGTTAAATTTCAAGCTCGGTATAAAGTGCCTAACCCATTATCATATACCATGATGCTTTTCTGAAACACAGAAACCAGAGCACTCCTGAGAGTTGTTGGCATAGAAAGCTATAAGCAGTGGCAGCCACAGAAGAGAAATTAGTTGATAAGTGAGATGTGGCAGGATGTATATTTTCAACTGTCCAAAACGTGGCTGAACACAATTCAACAAACAGTTCATGCCTAGGCTGGCTGCTGGTAGTGCTCTGACAACTATTTGGAAGTCAATACAAAGTTATTCCCCTTCATTCTGAGCAAAAGGAGAATGTGAGAAGTTACCATAACAAAACCTAAAGAAGAGTCAATGGCTCAGTGATAGCTCTTTACCAGTAGCAATATGTAATGCGACTCATATGAATAGTCATGTTGTTTCAAGATTTCAGTATAATAACACAGGGAGTTCAGAAAATCAAATTTTTAAAAAATATGATAATAAACCATACCAAACACTATTCAATGCATTAGGCATGAAATTTAACTCTATCTTCTGGCAATGATGTCTCTCTTTTTAACTGAACTTTGATTTTTTTCTTCAGAAGGGTCATTATTGTATATTTATGGAGAAATCAAATTTATTTCTCTTTCTATAACAGGTTCTTTCTGATCCTCAATAATTAAAGCAGAGTAGCCTCTAAATCCTACGATAACCTTGTTTCACTTTCTTTTGATCTTTTGGTAATTTTGTTAATATGCAGTGTCTGTGACCTTGAATTTCTTTAATTTTGTTTGATTCTGTTTGCTTGTTTTTTTTTTCTTTTATCATTTTTCCAACAACAAATGCAGATGTCAGAGTATGAACTGAAAAGTCCTGAAATTTTTCAAGTGTTTTATAATTTCATCTAACCCATAGTAGAGATTTTTGGAAAGAAAAATATCTGTAAAATAATGAATTGAGGCATTTTTCTTCTCATTCTGATTTAAGCAAGACTGAAATAGCTCATCTACCTGTATTTACAGATGTGAAGGACGCAGTTACCTGTGCCCAGTGACTATGTGACTGTTCAGCACTTCCTTTCACTGATGATGCTTTGTTTTGGGATCCTTTTGCCACTTCTTATATTTCCCCCTTATATTTATAGAAATATATGGACATTTATTTCACCGTGAAAGATTTGAATATTTCTATCATACAACCAGTTCAAAACAGAATAATAATGCCTAGCAGAAGAATTATGCCTAACTATGAGAAATTCATCTTTAAAAAAAGAAACTTTGCTTTCAATTAAACATTTTTATACATAGGAACACAAGTAAATGTAGCTATTTTCTTAATATTTTAAAATTTATTTTCTGTATCATTTCATGACAAAGACATATTTAAACAGAAAACTGTAAGCTTAATTGAACATTTCTAAGTTATCAAATTGAAATGGGTAAGCTGTTTAGTCAGATGTATGCATTCACTTCTTGAAACAAGAAACAAAAACATGTTGAAAGAAGATCCTGTCATCACATATCTGTACAAAGCTCTTTGAAGACTTGAAATCTCAAAAAATCAGGCTATATAACCAATACTTCTATATTTTAAAGTAACAGCTCAAATATCAATTATGAAATAATAACTAGATATTCTAGAGTAAAAACTTAGGTAATTATTGATGATACTTTAAAGTATAACATGACCACAATTTGTTGGGGAGTCTATCAAAATTCTGCTATAACATTTTATATCACAAATAAATGCATTCTAATTCATAGACATAGACTAGGTTGTTAATACAATTTTGAAGATAAATCTTCAAGCTGGGATCAGATAAGTACCTCTCTGTTATCTAGGTTACAAATTTATTCATTAATTGCAGTGACTCCATGCTATATCTTAATTGCATTTTGTAAAACATAAATCTGTGTTAAGAAACATAATCCAATATGAATAAGAATTATTGCCTTGAATTTACATCCTTGACTAATTATAGCTATAAAGCAGCAAATTTCTATGTTGGTAATATTCAAATAAGCACAAAAATAAATCTGTCTCCTTTTATAACTTCAAGGTTCAGCCAAAAAGAAGAGGTTATAAATCACCTACCTTCATTTCAAAAATCTTGAAATGGTGAATATTAGTATATGCACCTACTAGAATTGAAACTGTCACTTATAATTCTCAGAATAATATGTTTAGAAATTATAGATAAAAATTACAAAATTTTTTTTTCATATTAAGTAGAAAATAAAGCAAATAATGATCCTGAATGAATAGGTTCTTCATGGAACCCTCATCTTTACAGTTGTATAAAAACCTCAGTCTTTTATTGTTCCAGTGGTGACAGGAGGTGAACAATAATCATTGTGGTTGCCAAGGACCTTGAAGAATGGAAACAGTTTCATCATCATTATGATTTTTTTTCAGCTCATAAAAAATACTTCCTTCCTCCTCTCCCCATTCGCTTTTCCATTTCAGAGTTCCAGAGCTTCATATAAGACTTTTTTTATGTTCTTGAATTTCAATACCATGTGTAAGAACAACTTTTGGATCCCTCATGTATTAGATGTAAAATCCACAAATGCAATTGTAGGAATTTAAACAGAATGCTTCAAACAAATCAATATACACTTGTTTTGTTCTTCAGGAAAGGCCTTTCTGTGAGATGGAAAAGTTTCTCTTTATTACATTCCATCTTGTGGCAAAGTTGTGATCCATGAGGCTCTTACTCAACCCACTATGACATCTTATCATCGTCATGTCTTTAGTCTATTCATAGAGATCTATTTTAAAAAATCTTTAATGTTAATGGCAATAGTTCAAGGATTCGTGAGCTCACAGTCATAAAACTATTTTCAGAGACAGTATTTTCTGCACTCCCTAGTTGCTGGTACAGTAGAAATCAGCTGCCACATCATGGGCCCATGTATATTTTTCACTTTTAGAGAAGAGAATGGGAACATTGAGTATTGATAACTCGGTTCTCAACATGTTTTAATCCGAAAATTCTTGACAATGTGTTATTTGCACTAAACATAAAAATCATTTTATGTGTAATAAATACAAGCCCATTCAACTGAACTTGTTGTTTATCTTCAAAGAACAATCCGAAGGAATTATCAATGATCTCATTACCATGAAATTATGTTCTGTCTCCACCTTGGGCCAGAGGCAAGATGCTGAATATTTCTGTAACTCTTTTTTCATTTATAAAATAAGCATAATAACACATAACCTACAAAAGGGCTGAGAAGATTAAGTGGGGTGATACATATAACAAGAGTGCAGCATTGGTGCTAGGTAAGTACCCAATTAACATTAGCCATTATACCAGTTATGAAAAGAAAACAATGAGCTGAGCTCAGAAACCCTGAATGTCCTTGACTCTATGGTCTCCTATGCTTTTTTCCTGTCCTCTTCAATTTGTTTATTTTACTAAGAATAGCTTTCCCTCTATACTCTACAGAAGAAATGATTCAAAACATTCTTATTTCAGTCTCTTGCTATTCACGAAACCCTCATTACAGAAATGAAGTATGCCAGCAACAGAAAAGATACCAAGAAAAACCTAGAAGTTTGACATCAGGCATAAAAGGTTGACATAAGCATTTTGTAAAAATGTTTTCTCTTGCTGGTTGTACTTCTTTCCTTAACCAAACACCTGGAATGCTGAAAGCAAAGGTTAGAGTCCAGCCATTCTGAATTGGAGTCCCCTGTAATGCTTGCGGTCTCCAATTTTTTCTTCCCATCTTTTCTGAGCATCCTTGTACAAACCAAACACAGAGGATAAATTAGTGAAATAAATATATGTATACAATGAATATAGAAGTATTAGGTAAGAGAACTCTAAAACAGTATGAGATAAACTATTGCCTCAGTTTAGACGGGAAAATGAAATACGTGTATGTGCAAATGTACAAAACAAGTCACAGTGGAACAAATGCCCACTGAATGCTGTAAAAATTACAAGTAGTGGCTTTAAAAAGAGATATGATTATTTCTAGCTTTGGTGGATATTTAGTAAATTTTCAGTAAATATTTGATATTTTATATACCTGGTTCATATATATGGACTGATTTTACCAAATGGCATAAATGGCAACTACTATATATGGTAGCTGGTTCTAAAAACTACAGATGAGATTTTACCACATCAGAAAAGCTCTTTCTGCTAATAAAAGCTGGGTGATTTTGGCTGTGAGATGATATGTGGAACAGGGATCTGCTTGGATATTTTAGGTGCTATTTCTTCATATTTGACAATGTTCTGCTTTAGAGAAGAGAAAAAGAACAGAGAAGTTAGAAAACTATACAATAATGAAATTTTTCAGAAGATATTTCTTCCTTTGATATTGGTTTAATTTCTATTTGAATTTCTTACAATTTCTTGACTAATTTTTTCATGTCCCCAATATTACTGATAAGGTTAATGCTATTAGAATTTACAATTTCTATAATGTTAATTCATGAAATACTGGCCTTGGTGAAAAACACTCTAATTTCCTTTTGATATCACCTATTAATTTTGCCTTTTCTAAATATTTTCATTCAGAACACAATTGGTCTTGAATAAGCAGATTCAATTTTACTTTCCAAAGAGATTCCATTACAGTATGTTGAAAAAAATTCCAGTTTAAGAAAATATAAATTCTTCCAGCTATTTCAAGAACAAAATAAATGTTTATAATGATTTTTATAAACAGAAATTCATTTAAAAACTATTTTATTGGGCGGCACCTGTGTCTCATGGAGTAAGGCACCAGCCCCATATACTGAAGGTGTCGGATTCAAACCCAGCCTCGGCCAAACTGCAAAACAGAAAAATAGCCGGGCGTTGTGGCGGGCGCCTGTGGTCCCAGCTACTCGGGAGGCTGAGGCAAGAGAATCGCCTAAGCCCAGGAGCTGGAGGTTGTTGTGAGCTGTGTGATGCCACAGCACTCTACTGAGGGCAATAAAATGAGACTCTGTCTCTCCAAATAAATAAATAAATAAATAAATAAAAATAAAAACTATTTTATTATCTTCTAAATATTTTTATTTCAAAAAATTCTGAGATGATAACTATTGAAATGTCCTTTTAAGTTATGTACTTCTTTAGAACTTTCAAAATCAAAGCCAATAAGCATTTCTTGTCTGTCTCTACCTCAACTATTTAATCTACATTTGATACTAATCATAATATATTAGTATTATGGGACTAATATCATAATGTATTAGTATTGTGACAGTAATTTTATAATGATCCATATACATATATTCAATCATAAAATATAAAAAAATTATCTTTTCTCTCAACTTGTTTTTGCATGAAAGCTTTTCTGTATTCCTTCTTTTTTTTTTCTTTTTTTTGAGACAAGAGTCTCACTGTGTCACCCTCGGTAGAGTGTCCTGGTGTCACAGCTCACAGCAACCTCAAACTTTTGGGCTTAAATGATTCTCTGGCCTCACCCTCCGAGTAGCTGGGACTGCAGGGTCCTGCCGCAACGCCTGACTATTTTTGGTTGCAGTTGTCATTGTTATTTAGTAGACCTGGGCTGGGCTCGAACCCACTAGCCCCGAGTATGTGGCTGGCACCTTACTTACTGAGCTATGGGCACCAAGCCACTTTCCTTTTCTTAATTGTACATTAAAAAAAAAATTAAACTTCTAGTTGGAATTGAAGGGATAATTCAGTTTGAACCCTACAGTAATCTAGACATAAAAATATAATAATGAGAAACAGAAGCACAGAGTTCTGTTAATAAAAAAGTAGGATCTCAAACATATTGTGCAATTGTCAAGGATGGATACTGTAAATAAGAGTAGTTTGTAGCAGTTAGGAAAAAAAAAGAACAGTTTATTACAATTGGCTATAGCATTTAAATCAGTTTAGGGTGGGGCAAGAGCAAATTGGGTTGGACAGAGAACAAGTAGAATCAGAATTGCCAGCAGGCATTTTTATAGGGCTAGTTTTGACAAGAAACTTGGCCTAAATATACTAGTGAATTAGTTACATTGCCCAGAGACAATGTGGGGGTGGGGAGAGTCATTAAATTGTCCAGGCTGTCAATCCAAAATTCAAAGGTCTGTCTAGAATTCATTCAGTCTTTTGAATTTCCTTTCAAGTGGAAACACTTTTTGTTTTTTTTATTAGTATAAGTACTTTTCAGTGATACCCAAGAGACATTCAACCAAATAAAATATGGGTTTGCAATGTTGACCTTGCATAACTCAAGAGTTTAAATGCTTTATTTTGGTATTTTTAAATTTTTCCAAATCTCTGAAACTTTTAAAATAAAACATTCTAGTTCTCTTTAAAGTAAGAATAGTATAAATGCTCTATGATATCTAAAATAAATAGAATGTATTTTGGTTGTGCTTTTCCCATTTGTTTTTAAGACTTATTGTCTTTCTTCTGTTTTTCCACAAAGGACATTCAGTTGAGTGAGCATGGAAAATTCTGACATTCTATCAAAAATCAATATTTCTTTTATTAAAATATAAAATAATACCTGATTTGAAGGAAACACTGTTGAGTTTTTTCTGTCTTTCCACTTTCATATTTGTTCATTTATAGCCATATTTTTTATCCTGTGGATAAATTATATACACATGTGTGAATAAATATATATATGTACATATATGTGTGTGTGTGTGTATATATGTGTGTGTGTGTTTATTTTCAACAGATTTATTTTGTTTAGAACATTTTATTCTCTCTGGGAAAATTTTCTCTCACTTTTTCGATGTGGTCCATGCAAAGCCCCACAATAATGAAGTTTATATTTTCTCCGGCAAAAAAGGGTGTGTTGCCTTGATGAGAAAAATCAGAGATTGAACGCAAAACCACAAAAGCTAACTTCAGAATGTGTAAGAAAAATGATCTGAGAAAAAGTCATTAAGAATGAAGAGAGAAAAAAATATGAGTATTACAAAAGCATGTTTACTTTCATGTCTGCAGAATAACAAATCAACATTTCCTGGGTAAGTTTTCATAAGTGAACTTAATTGGATTCCTTTGATTTCTTTTAAGATTGAGCTATGGCAGATCAAAGACAATGTTAGATTATCTTCTGTGGGAAGAGGTTTATTATTGGTTGTTGCCATAATTGTTGTTGTTTTTATCAGAGTTTCTTTATGTTGGATGATTGTTGATGCTGACCTTCAGTTACTTATTTTTTCCATATCATTATTACTCTTTTTAGTAATGTTACTCTTTTACAAATCTAACCTTAACATGTTGAACTGAAAAAAGAGGTATTCTATACATTTTTCCACTTCATCACAATTATAATTATTTGTTTAATTATTTTTTAATTTATTTATACTTCACTAGACACTAGTGTTAAGTCTACCCAGGGAAATGCATGACCTTGTCTGGCATTTTCACTGCTATGTTCAGTCTGTCAGTTCCCAGCACAGAGTCAGCATGTGAAAAAGTTCAATGAATGCCAAGATTCACGTATTGTAGGGGATGTTCATTGATTTCATTAGGCTTTTTAGTTTTGTCTTTTTTTTTTTTTTAATGTAACTGGAAGAAAGCATTTTTTAAATGATAATCACAGGTTGGGTTTTCCAGAGAGTAGTCTTTGAGACAAAGTATAATGTTCAGAATACATATTATAGGTTAGCCATGGCATCAAAACCTGTGCAAATAAAGGGAAGAAGCATGGTTGGACAAAGGAGCTCCAGTACAGGCCTGATGCTTCCAGATGATTCCTTGGGAAGCTCTGAAGTGGGCATGCTCCCTCCATATGGTCCTATATTGAGCCCAAATAGCCAGGTCTTTGAAAAAGTCTTACCTCAAACTAGTATTAGATGTGGGCTGCCTCTAGAAGGGCATGACCATGGTCAAGAAAGACCTCTGTAGCTGGGGAAATTCCTGAAGCGCTCAGGGCTGCAGGCTATCTACTCACAAGCCTCCCAGAAGTTCTTTACTTGGAAATGTTTATGAATGGTACATTTGTATTTTCCAGAGCTCATCCTATGAAACGCTCATGTTCATTTCCCCCTACATGTTTGGTAGATGACGCCATCAAATGTGGGCTGCTCATTTTGAGGCAAAGTTGGGAGGGAAAGGTAAATGAAATCAATTATAGTCTCTCTTACTATAACTGATCTTGGTGCAACAACTAATAATTATTTTAATATAATCTCTCTCGTCCATTATCAATTCTAGAGTCCCTTCGTTTTGAGCTGATACATCTTGCCTTGGTAGCTTGCCTGATGTTGTGATGCTTATCCTCCTCCATGAAGGTTTTAATTCCCAGTCAATATACTGTTCTTTAAAAAGCAGTAGCAAAAGGTTTCTAAGTGGATCACCTATGCACCAAACCTGTTCCTGCTGTCGCCACTGTGTAACAGTGCCCTTACATTTTTGGATGATTGGAGTCAGTTACCACAGCCAAAATAGTATTCCTTGACTTCCATTTTGGTTCCCCATCAGGAGAAATTCAAAGTTCCCAGGTAACAGCTAAAGTATAAAATTAAATGGGATGTTTTGTGTTCACTAGTGGAAGTATTTCCCCATTGGGGACCAGAAACTCTAACCATGTGGAACATAGAATTGTAGAGGTAAGTAGAAAATATCTTATAGGAAGGCACTAAAATGATGCTAAATAAGCCACTCTGACTTTCAATTCTTAATTCCATTTTTCTTATGAGAAAAGAACTTTGATTAAGGTATATATTATGTCCCAAAAGATGAACTCCTATTCTTGTAAGTATTTCCCCCAAGCTCATTAAACTACTTCTCAAGTCAGAATTTTCCATAAGAACCTGTATAACCAACATTCTATTGTGTTTCTTTATTAACTCTAAAATTGAAATTATTTGAAATAACTCTGCAGACAGAGAAATGTCTGATGTTCCTCAGGAAAAATGTTCAATAGTCAGTAAATATCTGCACTCTCTCATTTTTTCCTTTTCAAGAACCACTTCCAAAGGAGATGAAGAAATACAAATATTGTGACTCTTATTATTTTACCCACATGGCCAGAAAAATGTAATTATTAAAAAACAAGGCTACTCCATTTCACTGTCTAGTGAAAGCCTTTTGATGCTAGAACAGACTATTTGGGTTTTTTTTTTTTGTTGTTGTTGTTGGTTTTGTGTGTATGGTTTTTTGTTTGTTTGTTTTTTTGTTTTTGGTGGTGTGTGAGAAAATCTTGGTACTAACCTATATGTCAGATCCTAAATAAATATGAAAATACTGTTCAATATAGAAATAAAGACCATAAAACACCCATACTATTTTCCAAAGAAAATATTCTTTGTCCTCATCTTTTTTTAAATAAGATAATAAAATTTTATTTTCTGAAGGCCTTTTTAAAATTTAAGGGAGTACTTAACTGCCTACATTGTTTTGATATTTAAAAGGGAAGATAAAATAAATAATCTATTTCTACCTTGATCTATCATTCTGTAAATACTAGTTAAAAATGATTTGAGTTGATTCATTCTTTTCTGTATCAAGCATACAAATTATGAGGAGATGAGAGCTTTCACTGACTAACTGTATAAACAGAAAATAGTCATAGCTGAGGAATTGAGATATGTTGGAAAAATACAGAATAGCAATGAAAAAACTGCCTGCTTGAGTACAATCATCACTTGATTACAGGGATATGTTTTTAGAAATGTGTTTGTAGAAGATTTTATCATGTGTGAACATCTGAGAGTGTACTTATAAAAATCTGGATGGTATAGCCTACTACCTATCTAGACTGTATAGTTTAACCTATTTATCTTAAGCCATAAGCATTTACAGCGTGTTACTGTGCTGAATATTGTAGTCAGTTTTCATACAACTCTCAGTATTTATGTATCTAAATATATAATTTTATGGAATCACCATCATAAGTAAGTATATGTAGTTAGTCATTGACTTTGACTGAGTCATCATTATGTAGTGCATAAGTCTACATGATTCATAAACTAAAGCAAGATAATGAAAAGGAAAATAAAACCTTTCAACTTCCAGAAAAAAACTGTGTTAATATTTTAAATAATAATTCAAAATTATGAGATAATGTAGAATTAGAGTGTTACCTTAATCTCAAAGTATAGTGACTAATACCAAGCCGTGTACCTCTGGGCATGTGAAAGAGATTATGGAGTCCTCAGAGATTTCATGAAGAGACTCACAGGAAATTGGGAAATACTGTAAAGCAAGAAGCAATATGCTTCACTCTAGGAAGAATCATCTGTTATTGTTGTTCAGTTCTGAGGTTGAGTCTGACTCCCTCAGTCAGAATTTAATATATATGAACTCAAGTGTTTGTGATTCAATAGGAACAACGATTGTATTTTTTGAGTGCAAAATAAACACTTTTCCCCACAATTTATCTATAGAGTTAATATAATGTCTATCTAATTTTAGGCTTTGGAAATGCAAATGACCAACAAGAGCCAAAACAACCTTGAAAATGAAGAACAAACTTCTTTGGATTATTTATACATCCTATAAATTTACAGTAATCAAGAAAGCTTGGTACACATATGAGAATAGACATGTAGATTAATGAACCTGATATTAACCCTTATACTTATGGTCAATTGCTTTTCAATAAAGCTATCAAGACAATTTATTAAGGTAAAAGTAATATTTTCAAGGACTGTTATTAGAACAATTGGTAAGTCACTTGCAGAAGGAGGAATTTAGATCCTAACTTAGACCACACAAATAAATTAACTCAAGATGTATTATAGATTTACATGTAAGAATAAAACTATGAAACTTTTAGAGGAAAACAGGAGAAAATATTTTAAATCTTATGTTAGGAAACCATTTCTTAGTTGCAATATCAAAAGAATAATCCATAAGATAAAAGTTGATAAGTTGGACTTCATTAAAAATTTAAAAAGTTTACACTTTTAAGGGTATCAATAAGAAAATGAAAACATAGGCCATAAAATGGTAGTAAATATTAACAGATCATATTATAAAGAATTTTTACACAGACTACACAAAAGTGTCTTACCACTCAATGGTCTGAAGACAAATAACCCAATTAAATATAAAAAACATTTTATAGTTATTTCATGGCCATTATGCACATGACAAGATGCTTATATCATAGTATTTAGGAAGATGCAAACTAAAAATATTATGAGATTTTTCTTCATATCTAAAGAAAGATTATAATCTAAAAGATATCATTTCATATATTAGAGAGGATATGGAGAAACTGGAACTCTAAAAGCATACTGGTAGATATATAAAATGTTACAGATACTTTAGGATACAGTTTCTTAAGCATATTACATACAACCCATATCTATCCAAAAGTAATGAAAATATGCCTATCCAAAGACTGCTACACAAATGTTCTGGCAGCATTACTCAGAACAGCAAAAAGAGGAAACATTCTGAATGTCCATCAATTGCTAGATGGAGAACAGACGGAACACTATTCTGCAATGAACTATTTATATATGCTACAAAATGGAAAAACCCCTGTAACTTTCTGGAAAACTTGAAATGCATGCAAAGTGCTATAATGAACAAACAGATGGCTAATACAGCATGTGCTAGTGTGGAAGGTGGGGTTGGCAAAAATGCTAGGGATATGCTCCTATAAGAAGACCCCTGGCTCTAGAGATGAAGCAAATAAAATTTAAGTCCCTAGAGGGCCATGTTTGGGCTTGGCAGATTAATAAGGGAAGCTCCTGTTTTCTCAGTTATCTTGAGAACTGCCTCTTCCCACCCGTATACTCACGGGTCTCACACAGCCTTCTCCGTGGGAGAGAAAATTCTATAATGCCCTAAGAGTTTAGCATCCTAAGTGGTTGGAAACTTCAAACCTCCCCAGTTTCTCTCCTTCCTTCTGCCAGGCCCTTAGCTGGTCTATTTAGATGGTGCCCTTTTCATGGTGCCTTCTTCCTTTGTAATAATGAAAACTATTTAAATCCTGCTCATGTTAGAAACTAAAGTTTTCATCTTACTTCCTCTTCAAATATCTTCTATATCAATATATTTAAAATGCAATACATTCCATTTACTACTAAAATTCATCTTGAATAGTGTGGAATTTGTTTCTTTTAAGTAAGGTAGGGAGGTTCAAAATAAAACTTCAGACATCAACAATGGAATGTATTTTGTAGTTAAAGAAAGTGGATTTTCAACTCACTTTGAAATTTTTTTGAGGGATTTATTAATTTCACTAACAAAGTCAGATAAGCTGCAAATTTAGATGGAAGCAAATTTTGTTGAAAAAGACAATGAATTACTAAAATGAAATAATTATACAAAATTACATTATAAGATACCAAATGAATGCAATGCTACCTAATGTAGGTCAAATGGTATTCAATATTTTAATCAACTGATTGGGAGGTGGAGAGAAACACACTGATTACCTTAGCAGGTGAAGAAATGTGGAATAAATTGTAAATTTGGGGGCAACTGGAATTATCATACTTTCTTTTCTTGAAATTAAAGTCATGCTTTTATGCATAAAATAAGATTTTTATAAAGGAAAGAATGTTATGGAAAAAATGCCAAGAAAATCTCTAATTGAAAGGCAATTATTGTTTCTGTTTTCCTGTCCACATGTCTATCATCACATGCATGTATTCTCTCTGACTACACGACATCAGAGAAATGCATTAAATTTTGTGAAAAATGCTACTTGGGGAAAACTTGAAGTTATAAATATTTAGGGAAATACAGGAAAAATATAAAACATGGTACAACATCTCATACAAATAATACAATATAATTTTTGAAATAGATTTTTCTTAGAAAAATTAAGCTCAATTATTTTCTCTTGCTTACTTGAATATTAAGATTAACTATTTTTGAAAGGCTTGTCAAGATTACAATGAGGAGGAAAAAAGAAGCAAGTGTGACTAAATCAATTGCACCCAATTTATCTCATTCTGCTTCTGTTTTATTCAAAATAAAGACTAAGGAGAGAGAGTACTCATGGGAAATTCCTCTGATAATAAGAACCTTCATGTCATAAAATAAGCACATTATGTATTTTCATAAGAAGTTTCATGCTTTGTTATTAGGCCTAGAGAATTGGTCTGTATAAATTGTTCTAAAAGATGAGAAAACTTTATCATGCATTGTATGAAAGACTGAAACATATTTAGAAATAACCTATAACAAAAAAAAGAAATAAACTATAACAAAGTAAAGTGAAGTACCATGGTACTTACCCCCCACCTCATTATCCTAGTTGATGATACAGGTGTTTGGCTTGCAGGAAAGTCTCGCAACATAAATGTAATCATTGATGGTATTGTGATAAATTTAAGAGAACATTATTTAGATGCTGGGAAAAACTTAATTCATTTCTGTTTTTGTTGTTCTTTTATATATTTTCATGAATATGACAGTATAAATGTTTAGGTTACATTGTTTTCATTTCTAAGATAAAGCTGTAGTTAAGCCCTTCACCCAGGGAGCTTGTTGAACATCTTCCCATTGTGCACATTAGGTGAGTGCACACTCCTCTTCCTCTCCTTTTTGCTAGACTACCCTTGTGTTTTTCTTTCCTGTGGATGTGTAGTCATTTATATGTTGGTTCATATCAGTATCAAGTACATTGGATACTTGTTTTTCTTTTAATTATTTTCAAGGAGACATAGATATAACTCTTGAGAGAAGAACAAAAAACAGAATAGGGGTGATTAATAGTGGTTAGAACCAAATCTAGCATGAACATTCCATACACTTTTGATATATTTTTTGCTATCTAAGCAAAAAAAGTTCATTTCCTTGTATAATATAAATCAGCCAGATCATTGAATATATATTTTTGCACACATTTATAGCATTTAGTACGTTGAGTATAATAAAAATATAGGAAAAGAAAAAATCCAGGTTCACAAATTATACCACCTTTTATTAACTAACTGGCTACTTAAACAGTTAGACAAATTTAGAGATTAATCTTAGCAAGATAAAATGAAATGTAAATGAATATGAGTTTTCTTAGAGATACATATTCCTTCTGCTTTTTTGTTATCATGTGCTACATTTGAGAAGGAGTGAATGATGTTTTATTCTGTTATGACAAAAGGCTGTTAAGCTGTTTTTCCTAAGAAGTAAAGACAGAGCAGAGTTGTAACAAAGACTACCATCACAGGTTATTCACTGGATTTTTCCTCCTTTTGTTCAACAGAACTGAAATTGCTTTACTTAACTTTTATGCAAATGTAAGCATATGAAGTAAAGGAAATTTAAACTCCTGTACACTCTAAATCCCTCAAGAAGCTTTGGATTTTTATAACTCAATGCAATATAAAACAGAGTAAAAATTACCTGAGAAAATGTACATCCCAAGTGATTTTAAAATTTCTAAATGTTGCTATCACTTCGCTATCCTAATTTTTAAAAGGATGGCCATATCTTAATTTTCTGCTAGGATGCTCTTTCAGAAAAATGCATACACTGGATTATTATGCACAGTAAGTTGTGAAAAAAAAACCAGATTATTCTCTCTGTTACATTGTCTCTGTTAAATCAAAATTTTTTTTTTCCAAGGCTGATGTTCTATTTATGGACAATTAGGGAACTGGATGTTTACTAGGTCTCTCTCTCTTTTTTTTTTAATCTTTTTTTTTATTATTATTAAATCATAGCTGTGTACATTAATGCAATCATAGGGTACAATGTGCTGGTTTTATATACAATCTGAAATATTTTCATCAAACTGGTTAACACAGCCTTCACAGCACCCTCTTAGTTATTGTGTTAAGACATTTATATTCTACATTTAGTAAATTTCACATGTTTACTAGGTCTTTTCAAGAGCATGACTACCTATATGGAGAGCTCAGTTGGGAAGCCACCTGCGTTGTTGCTAAAACTGTAAAAAAAAAATCATATTTAATATGCTGAAACAGCACACTAACATTCAAGGAAACAAGATAACAGATATTAGGACTTGAATCATTTCATGAAAGAACACTCATCACGTAGTAGACGATTCCAATAAGATTTGTGTGGCACAGAGCAGGAGGAATGGGCAAAAAATCACGTACTAAAGAATTTATGATTCTATAAGAGGTGGAGGATGGTGTGGTTCTAGATTATTTTTTCTTTGATTTTGACTCCAATAATTAGCATGTTCTAATGCCCAGTGTGTCACAGATCCTTTTATTTTCAGATGACAAGATTGCTTATGAAGAAAATACTAAAGAACTCACTAAGAAAATGCTAAAGAACTAGTGAATTTGCCAAAGGCCCAGCACCTCAGGATCTATATTCAATATATAAAAATAAGTTGTATTTCTATATACTAAGAAAAAATTATCTGATAATAAAATTAAAATCCAGTTTCATTCACAATGAACCAAGTCAGATTTGGGGGGAAATGTTCATTGAAAGATGCAAAAGATCTATCCAATAAAAACTGCAAAACATTACTAAGAGGAATTAAATAAGGGCTAAAAGACCAATATACTATTCTGACTAAAGATTAATATAGATAGTATATTTTTCTCAAGTTTGTGTAAAAATTGAATACAATCTTAAAATCCTTATCAAAATCCCACTAAGCTTATTAAAAACTACAAAGCAACTTAAAATTTATTTGTAAATTATGACATATTTTAAAATAAAAATAAGATCAGATAACATGTACTGCCTGATTTTCAGACATTATAAATCTACATTAATTAAGACAGCATGCTATTGCTGTAAATGTAGACATAGAGTAATAAAACTGTTTTGAAAGAGATAAAATAGACTCACATTGGGTTTTAACAAAATTACCAAGATAATTAAAGAGAAAAAGGACAATATTATTGAAAAAGTGGTGTTAGAATCGCTGGATATCAATTTGGAAGAAGAACCATCTCATCACAGGATATTAAAAAGTTTTCAAAAATCAATCTTAGATTTCAAACTAAAGGTTAATATCTTAAAAATTCTAGAAGAAAACAAGCAAAAAGAATTAGTAAGGACACACACAAAAAATAACCAAAAAATTAAAATGTACTTCCCCCAAATTAAATATTTACTAGTTAAGAGATAAACATTAAGAAAATCAAGCTGTGCCTGTGGCTCAAGGAGTAGGGTGCCAGCCCCATATACCAGGGGTGGTGGGTTTGAACCAGGCCCTGGCCAAAAACTGCAAAAAGTAAATCAACAGATAAGCCATAAGACATAAAAAAGTATGTCCAATACATTTTATGTGATCTTTTGATCTTTTGTAAAGAATTCTATCCAGTCTTAGGATTGTCTTTTTATTTCTTCTGGAAAATTATATAGCAATTATAATTATCACTAAAACTAATTTTTACAAAATATTTCAGTAACACCACTATAACATTATAAAGGTGTTATTTATAATTATAAGTTCATCTCAATCATTCAAAAACTGCCTATTCTATGTGCTAAAGGTAGTTTTTCAGAATTGCTTCATGTAGTCTCTCTTTTTTCCAAATGAACAACTCTTATTTTTTTAAGTCTCAGGCTCATTTACTAGAAATATAAATCTGAAAAATTATACTACAGCCCTTTATATGTGAAAGGTAAACTAGATAGTATGCTGCATGGAGAACAAGGTCATTTTAAGACCAACTCTCTTCACATGAGTATTAGTAGGGATGGTTAACAAAGACATATGGTCATCTCAGTAGATGCAGAGATAGCATTTGACAAAATTCAGCACCCTTTTATGATAACTCTTAACAAAATAGGCATAGATGGAATATACCTCAAAATTACAAAAACTATATATAACAAATCCACAGCCACCATCATATTGAATGAGAAAAAATTGAAAGCATTCTTGCTTAGATCTGATCCTAGACAAGGTTGTCTACTGTCACCACTTTTGTTGTGTCCCAGCGAGAGCAATCAGACAAAATAAAGAAATCAAGAGTATCCAATGGGGACAGAAGAGATCAAACTATCACTCTTTGCTGATGATATGATCTTATATCTCAAAAATCTCAAAGATTCTGCCATGAGATTCCTGGGATTGATAACTAAATTCAACAGAGTTTCAGGTTAAAAATCATATAAACAAAACAATTGGATTCCTGTACACTAACAACAACCAAACTGAAAATAAATCAAAGACACAATACCTTTCACAACATCAAAGAAAATAATCTATATATAAACAGATTTATATAAAACACCAAGGATGTAAAAGATCTATAAGGAGCACTGCAAGTCACTGATGAAGGACACTACAGAGAATATAAATAAATGGAAGAATATATCATGCTGATAGATAGGCAGAATCAACATTGTTAAAATGTCCATATGTCCAAAGTGATCAACAGAATCAGTGCAATTCCCATTAAAATACCAACATCATTCTTTGTAGATTTAGAAAAAATAATTCTACACTTCATATGGAATCAGAAAAGAGCCCAAACAGCCAAACAACTTTAAGCAAAAAACAAACAAACAAAAATGTACAAATCAAGAGGCATCACGTTACCAGACTTCAAGCTATACTACAAAGCTATTGTGACAAAGACAACATGGGACTGACACAAGAACAAGACTGTGGATCAGAACTGAAAACACAGATATAAAACCATCTGCATACTGCCTTCTGATCTTTGACAAAAATGACAATAACGTATACTGGGGAAAAGAATTCTCATTCACTAATGGTGCTGAAAATTGGACAGCCACATGTAAATAATTAAAACAAAATCCATACTTCACAAAAATTAAATAGTGATGGATAATAGACATAAACCTACTACATGAAACTATAAAAATTCTAAAAGAAAATGCTGGAAAAATTCTTATCAACACCAGATTAGGCAAATAATTTATGAAGACCAAAAAGACAATTACAGCAACAACAAATAAAAAAAGACATGATTAGGTTAAAATGTTTCTGGACATCCAAGGTAACAGTAGAGTGAATAGAGAACCTAACGAATGAGGCAAAATACTCGCAATCTGTATATCTGATGAAGAGCTGATAACAACAATCTATAAAGAACTCAAGCAAACAAGCCAGAAAAAATCAAACAACTCCATTAAAAAAGTGAGCAAAAGGGTGGCGCCTGTGCCTCAGTGGGCAGAACACTGGCCACATATACCAAAGGTAATGGGTTCAAAATCGGCTCCTAGCCAAACTGCAACAACAACAAAAAATAGCCGGATGTTGTGGTAGGCGCCTGTAGTCCCAACTACTTGGAAGGCTGAGGCAAGAGAATCGCAGCCCAGGAGGTGCTGTGAGCTGTGACGCCATGGCATTCTGTCAAGGGCAATAAAGTGAGACTCTGTCTCTACAAAAAAAAAAAAAAAAAAAGTGAGCAAAAGATATGAACAGAAGTTTTTCAAAGGAAGATAGACTAATGGATTAAAAAACACAATAAAAATGCTCAACATCTCTAATCATCTGGGAAATGCAAATAAAAGCCACAATATGATATCATCTAACTACAGTGAGAATGGATTTTCTCAAAAAATTGAGAAAACAACAGATACTGGCATGGATGCAGAGAGAAAGAAACTCATACACTGTTGGTTGGATTACACAACCTCTATGGAAAGTCCTATGGAGAGAACTCAAGGAACTAAAAGTATACTTACCATTTGATCCGCAATTCTATCATTGGGTATTTACCCAAAGGGAAAGAATTCATTTTATGAAAAAGACACATGCACTCTAATATTTATTGTGGCACAATTCAGAATGGAAAAGATGTGGAACTATTGTCCACCTATACATGAGTGTATAAAACATGGTATACACGTATGTATACAATGAAATACTACTCATAAAAAAGAAATGATGAGCTAATATTTTTTGTAATAACCTGGATAGAACTTGAGACTATTCTTCTAAATGAAGTGTCACAAAAATGAAAAACAAACACCATGTATATACCCTATTTAATTGGAACTAATCAATCAACACCTATGTGCACAGTGGTTGTAAAACTCGATGGAAAGTAAGCAGGAGGGAGGGGGCAGGGAGAAAGAGGTAAATTTACACCTATGGGTACAATGTACATTATCTGGGTGATGGGTACATTTATTATTTTATTCAAACATGCAAAAGCAATCATAACTAAAACATGCATACCTGCACAATATCCTGATATTTAAAAAAAATAAATGAAAGCAACTCTCTCCCACATGAGTATTGGTAGAGTTTTTTAAGAAGGTAGAAAATAAGGGTGATGGGTAGGGAGAAACAAAAATAAATTCAAAAAATGGAAACCACATATGTGATAGATGTTATTAAACTATGAAAATAATCATATTAAATATGAATGAGCTAAATCATTGGTGGTAAATTTTTTCATATTGGAAGGTCATATTAATTTAGCGGTAATCAAATAAGGCCACACTGAAGAAACTGGTTAGATGTACTTAAAAATGGATATTATTTTGTAAAAATATAACCACTATTACTTAATAATTTCAAAAAAATGAAGACCATTTTTTAATTTTATAGCTAACTAACATTTTAATAGCATTTGTTGTGTCTGCTTTTTGTTGGAAAGCACTTGAATATCTGGTAGCAGCATAGAGGTCTGCAGTTTCAGTTGATCTGTTAGAAATGAGTATCAGTCATTTGTGGCCTATAGGCCATCTTGATTTGGGCTAGGTAGAAAATGTAGATTTGCAGCAATGAGTGGTTAAAAATCAAGGAAGTATTTTTTGAACATGTTCCCCAAAGTGTGGGTATTCTACTACATTTCCCCATATTTCAATAGATCTTCTTAGCATCAAATAATGACTTCAAACTGTCATTTACTGAGAGCTCAATCAATTTCATCTGTAGTTCTTCAGGTGCTTTGGTGGTATCAACTAAGCGAGGCTGAAATGCTCATTTGAGTCTGATGTCAAAGTTCGTGAAATTTTCCTTGTATTCTCTAATTAACAAGTCGATAACTGCTGCATATTCTTCAAAAGATTCACTTAGTGTATACTCCTACTCTTCAATGGCATTTGCTAACAGCAGAAATGAGCATCTGAAATTTCCTTGAGAAGGACCATTTCAAAAAAAAATAAATTTTTTCAAAATGTTTGAATGTTTTTGCTATGTCATATATAGATTTAGTTTTCTTTGCAAAAAAGTATCCAAGACATTTTGATATGACGTATCACATAGAAATATAGAAATACATACATTCCTATACCAATCTTATTCTAATAGTTCACAGTGCTTATCCTATTCTTCATAAAATTTACCTAATCTGCTCTCACAGAGATAAAATTTTGGCTGACACCTGTTCCTGTGATAGCCAACCTGTCTTAGAATTACATGATGACAAATCCATACTGCACACCTCAACATTCAGCTATAGCATGTTTTGAAACTGACTATGCCATGGTGCATTTTTACAAATAAGAGTATAGTTAACAATACTTATAACCTATTACAATGTGTCACTTAAAATATTTGCTGTAGCATAGAGATTTTGTTGATGCAAGTTACAGTGAAAAGAAATAAGCATATCTGAATCTGTTAATACTTTTTGTGTGCAATAAACCCTTCATATTTTCTGTCATAGAAGGTCCACTGTATGTACACTCACTAAATTTACTAAATATAGTTCAACTTCATGGCTTTTATCTAGAGAGTTGTTGAAGAAGAGATCTATTACCCATGGTCTGTTAATAGGAGTGCCCAATGTGAGGAACACTTCATAGCAAAGCAAATTTTGTTATGACCTGAATGAAGTATAAAACCTGTACCAAGTCAATAGTATCAGTTGAGCCAGCCAAAGCAATTGAATAATCTATATTTTTCTTTTGAAACATTGCATGAAATTGTTCTGTTAAATTGAAATCTAAATATGTCACTGAGCAACTGTGGCATTCCTTGAAGGAGGCAGTTGTATGCACTTTGAGATGTTATCAGGGTCCAAGCGTCCCACAACATTGGCAATGTATTCCTTCACAGTATCTACATTATTAAATGGAATTATTAATTCACTAATTATGTAATATGAATAATTTAGCATTTACATTTCATTTTACTTTTTTAAAATTTAAGATCGAGATGATGGCACAAATGTTTAGGTTATGTTGCTTTCATTTCTAAGGCAAAGCTCAAGCTGTAGTGGAGACCTTCACCCAGGGGCATGGTGAACACCCTATTGTGCATGTTAGGTCAGATCCCACCAATCTCTCTCCTCCTCCCATCCTCTCCTTCCCTTCCCTCCTCCTTGCTAGACAATACTTGTATTTTTCTTTCATGTGGGCTTATAGTTAAATACGTATATAGTGGTTTCATGTTACTATTAGTACATTGGATTGTTTTTTTCCTCCCATTCTTGAGGTACTTTCCTAAGAAGAATGTGTTTCAACTTCATCCAGGTAAACATAAAAGATATAAAGTCTTCATTTGTTCTTATGATTGAATGCTACTCCTTGGTATACATACACTATAGTTTATTAATCCATTCATGGGTTGATGGGCACTTGGGTTGATTCCATGTCTTGGCAGTTGTAAATTGAGCTGCTATAAACATTCTAATGCAAAAATATCCTTGTGGCACAATGATTTTTGTTCCCTGGGTAGATACCTAGTGATAGGATTGCGAGATCAAAGGGAAGGTCCACTGTAATTCCTTGGAGAATTATCCATACTTCTTTCCATAGAGGTTGCATTAGTTCACAATCCCACAAGCAGTGGAAAAACGCTCCCTTCTCTCCACATCCATGCCAGTATATGCATATTGAGGATTTTGTGATGTGAACTAATCTTACTAGAGTTAGGTGAATATCAAAGTCCTTTCGATTTACATTTCTCTGATGAGTAAGGACCAAGAGCATTTTTCATGTGTCTATTGGCCATTGATCTGTCAGCTTCAGAGAAGTTTCTGTTCAAGTCTCTAGTCCACTTATAAATGGAGTTGTTTGCTCTTTTCTTATTGATGAATTTGAGTTCTCTGTAGATTCTAGTTGTTAGCCCTTTGTCAACTTTATAGCAAGCAAATAGCAAAACTGTTTGCTTTAGTTGTGGTATCCTTACCTGTGCAGAAGCTTTGTACCTTGATCATGTCCCATCTATTTATTTTTGGTGTTGTTGCAAATGCCAAGGGAGGGGACCCACACCTCTACCACTGAGAAATATTGACTCTCACTGGATAAAAGATTTAATTTTAAGACACACTGGGAATTCTAGAAGAAAGCGTGGGGAAAACTCTTGATAAATTGGCCTGGGAAAAGGTTTTCTCATTTAAATTTTAAATCATAGAATTGAGTGACCCTAAAATAATCTGATAAAACAGCAATGAACAGATCAGTACATTTTAGCTTGTACTCAGTATAGTAGTCCCCAGTGGAAATTAATAAAACTCCCATCAATAGTAAAATGGAAAAATAAAATATTTTGTATTATACATTAATGAGAATGTGTAGCCTAAAACTACAAAAGCATGTAAGCATTCTTTTCTTCCCCTCTTTCTTTTTCTTGAGATAGACTCTCACTCTATTATTGTTTAGGCTAGATCACCATCAGCCTAGCTCACAACAATCTCAAACTCTTCTGTTCAAGCTGTCCTCCTACCTCAGCCTCCTGAGTAGCTGGGTCTACAGATGCCCACCACAACACTTAAATAATTTTCTGTTTTTAGTAGAGATGAGGTCTTGCTCTTGCCTAGGTTAAGATGGTGTCAAACTCCTGAACTAAACAATCCTAACTCCTAAGTAATTCTCCCACCTCACAGAGTGTAATCCTCACAGAGTGCTAGGATTACAGGTGTGAGCCATTGTGCCTGGCCTTAGGTGATTCTTTATAATCACAATGAAAGAAATAAGGCAGATCAAAAGGGCATATCTTGTATAATTTCTTTTTTAAAAAGTAAAAAACTACTCAATTAGATGTCAGGAAGTGGTTTTCCTTGAGGATTGGTTTTTGACTGGATATGGATATGAAGTTTTTGTGAGAGAGCTGGTAATGTTTTGTTTCTTGACTGGGGAACAGTTTACATGAGTGAGTTCAGTGTGTGATCAGCACAAAAAATATGTTCCCATTTCTGTGTTTATATTATTGCAGGGTACTTATAATACACATGACAACTGAGACTGGCAGAGGGGACAAGAGAAGTGTAGCACAGTGTTTTGGAGCCTTACAACATAGATAAGAAGAGGAGTCTCCCATAAACTCTTGGTACACTTCAATAAAATCATTTGGGGGGAAAAAAGGAAGAGGAACCTAACATGCATGGAAGCATTAAACTTTTCAGCTGGATAATATGTGATTTAAGGTCAAGTAAATATTACAAATATTTTGTCTGTATGTATTAAAGGAAGATGCCACTGTGATCTAACATACAGAGATTTAAAAAAAGAATAAGAAAAAAATGGACTGGAACTATACATTCAAGTACTACTCAGAAGATTCCAGCCTCAGCCCAGCGTATGGCCAGTTTTAAGGTCTTTATTATAGCTCCTCCATAGTATTAAAAGCAATAACATAAACATTTAGCCTGTAAGATGATTCTTATTGTGAAACATGCTGCTTATTAAGTTTTCAGTTGTTATCTAATATCTTTTCTATTCTGGAACTCATTGGGTTTGTGTGGAACTAAGGGCACCAAGGTTAAAGAACCACAGACTTTTATCTCAAACACATATGCTGTGTTACCCAGTAAACAAATTGGTTCAACAGCCCAATGGCCAACAACAGTAAAAACTTACTTGGGGTAGAGCAACTTAATTTGGGCTGAGAGTCATATTTCTATATAGAAATAAAGGTAAACACATTTTCATATTTTTGTATTGTCTTCTATTTTATATACTAAAACTAAGATTTCTTCTTGCTGGATTACAATATCATGTGTCAAATCAAAACATTACTAACAAATGAATATGAATGAATTAGCAATGGTGACACTGTTCCTATTCATTGAATGTGCAACTCCCAAGCTGCAGGTCAGATTTGCTTTTATGCTTCTGGGAACCAGAAGTTATCTGGGGAGCTTCACTGTTCATCCCGGGTGACTTGTGCTGGGTCATTGTATCCACCCAAACTTTCAATCTTCCATAGGGTTCATTAGTCATTTTGATTATCATTCTTTCTTTCTTTTGCCTCCCACCCAGAAACTGGGACAATATTCAGACTAACATGCAATCCAACTCTTTTTATTTACACAAATTCACATAGATATGTTAAAAATCAAAATTAACAAATTGCTTTGTTTCTACAGGCAAATGAATGTATTCTATGTAAATAAAGAAAATCAGATATATATGTAGTAAAATGGCTTAGCTGAATGAATAAATTAAAGTAACTAAGAATCTAAGTATGTAGTTAAGAGTAAGCAATAGTAATTATAATACACTACTATTGAAGCATTAATCTTGTATCTTGGAGCTATATGCCAAAAAATGTGAATTAAAAAAATGGATAATAACATCTGGAGTTCTTCCAGTAACACAAATATTCATGAAATTATATGAACCATGGAACCATGCAAACCATGTGCTTGGTTCACAAAACTTTTTCATAAATATGTAGAAACTTGAAATGTTGATACTATTAGGAAATTATGCCAAATGACATCAGAATTGGTTATTTTTCTACAAACATGTTAATGCTAATGATAGGAGAAAAGACCAGTTAAATTTATCCTGGAAAGTAAAAACATTCTTTGAACAATGTTTTTATGAGAGAAAAACATTATTCAAGATAGAGTCTAAGCCACATATTTGTTTTTATTTTTAAAATAAATTAATTCAGGGGAAAAAAAAACATTAAGAGTGTACCAATTTTTGTGTATATGACCCAGTCCTGAACCA
The DNA here is from genome assembly GCA_963573935.1 of Arctocebus calabarensis. Classification (NCBI taxonomy): domain Eukaryota; kingdom Metazoa; phylum Chordata; class Mammalia; order Primates; family Lorisidae; genus Arctocebus; species Arctocebus calabarensis. The sequence goes on from CAUYON010186712.1 coordinate 26,236, forward strand.
TGGCAACCTGCTGGGAGACCTTTTTTGTCAATGTAGAATGCGCATTAAATACAACTTTACAACTTCTTGAATCCCTGTTAGTTTGCTAGGGTTATTCTAACAAAGTCCCACAAACTCAGTGCCTTAAACAGAGAAATTTATCATCTCAGGGTTCTGGAAGTTAAAAGTTTGAGATGTCAACAGGGTTGGATTCTGAAGGGTTATTAGGGAGAATGTCTCTGTTCTATGCCTCACTCCTAAGTTTTGGTGGTTACTGGAAATCTTTGGTATTTCTTAAGGGCTGTATCATTTTAGTCTCTTCCTTCATCTTCACTTGATGTTCTCTCTGTATACTGGATCTGTATCCAAATGTCCCCTTCCATAAGGATATTAGTCATATTGAATTAGGGACCTATCTTACTTCCGTACTATTTTGTTTCAACAAGTTATAACTGTAATGGCCCTATACCCAAAAAGGCCACATGCTACGGTACTGGGGGTTAGGATTTTAATGTTTAAATTTGATGAACACCATTGAACCTATAACAGTCTCCATTCACATAAATCATGCTGTATCTGTGTGCAGGCATGGAACTCTATTAGAATTATGTCACAATATTAATCATAATAGGAATCTTGAGAAAGGTATGAAACTCTTTGAATTAATTTTTTCTCTCAACTGGAAATGCTTATACTCTCAAATTCGGTGAACTCCTTCATATGTGATGGATAATAGCCCTAACTTTCAGAAACATCCATTATAGTTTATTCAGAGTCAGGATCCCTGGGTTTGAGAACTAGTTCTACCATTTACAAAATATATGCTCTTGAAAGGTTTAGCTTTGTATTAAGTAAATTTTTTTAGGAAATAATATACATACAGTCCACACAAATTTTAATTGTAAAATTTGATTAAATTTTATTGAGCATTCTTATGTGAAAGGGTACTGATTTTTTCCAAATGCTTTTTCTGCATAGATTGAAAGGATCATATGGTCTTTGTTTGTGGATCTATTTATGTGGTTAGTTACATTTATATACTTGCATGTGTTGAACCATTCTTGTATCTCCGGGATGAAGGCCACTTGGTTGTGGTGAATTCTTCTTTTTTAATGTACTGATGAATTCAGTTTACTAAAATTTTACTGAGAATTTTTGATTTGACATTCATAACAGACATTGGTCTGTAGTTTTGTTTTTTTTTTTAATTGTGTTCTTTTCTTGCTTAGGTATCAGGGTACTATTGGCTTCACAGAATTAATTGTGGAGGATTCTTTCATTCTCAACTTTATGGAATAATTTCTATAGTACAGGTGTAAAACCATCTGGTTTGGGTCTTTTTTCATTTTTAATTAATTAATTAATTAATTTTTTGAGACGGAACCTCAAGCTGTCATCCTGGGTAGACTGCCATGGTATCACAGCTCACAGCAACCTCCAACTCCTGGGCTCAAGTGGCTCTCCTGCCTCTGCCTCCCAAGTTGCAGCCACCATTGTTGTTTGGCAGGACTGGGCTGGATTTAAACCAGGTGTATGTGACTGGCGCCTTAGCCCCTTGAGCCACAGGTGCCACAGGGTCTTTTTTTTATTGACAATTTTTTTCATTTTGCTGCTTCAGTTTCTGTATCTGTTCAGTTCTATTCCTTCCTGATTGAGCCCTGGAAGGGTGGGTGTTTCCAAGAATTTGACCATTTCATTCTTATACTCAAGTTTATAGGCATAGATATTTTCATAGTATTCTGAGAGGGTGTTTTATATTTCTGTAAAACCTACCAGTTGTGGTAGGTGAAAAGCTTCTCACTTTTCATTTTTAATTGAACTTATTAGAGTGCTTTCTTTTCCATTTCTAGTTAATCTATGAGGAGGCTTTGTCAATTTTATTTATCTTTTCAAAAAACTAACTTTCTGCTTTATTAATCTTCTGGATAGCTCTTTTGTTCTCAACTTCACTTGGTTCTGCTCTGATCTCAGTTATTTCTTTTCTTCTGCTGGGTTTGGGATTGGTTTGCTCTTTCTTTTTCAATTCCTTAAGATGAGTTTTTAGATTGTTGATTTGTGATCTGTATGTCTTTTCCATGTGGATATTTAAGGCTATGAGTTTTCCTTACAGGACAGCTTTTTCTGTGACTACTATACATTTTTTATGTAACTGTATGCTAGTGTATTCTGTTTTTATTGCAGAGTTTGTTGCTGTTATGTATAACTGACTTTTTCCTATTGATCATTATTTCTGTTCACATTTTTAAAGTTGTCCTTTCAACAGAATCTGTAAAGCCATTGACAGATAAAAAAATTTTACTTTTCCAATCTCTATCCCTTTTATTTCTTTTTTTTCTTTCATTATTATATTGCATTGGGCTTCTAGTATAATTTTGAATGAAAATGGTGTGAGTAGTGTTCCTTACTTTTTTCCCAAATTTATGGAGAAAATATTCAATCTTTCACCACATTAGCACAATATTTTAATAATTGCATTTTATCCAAATGAAAAAAATTTCTTCTATTCTTCAGTTTCTAAAACTTTTTATCAACAATAAGTGCTGGGTCACTTTGCACCTCAATTTCGTCATCCCTAAAACATAACATTTTTTTTACATTGGAGGTTGTTTAACCATTAAATGAAATAAAATGTGTCAATAAATTGTCATAGCCCTAAGTTTGGAACATAATAGTCCCCAAACTACTTAGTGTTGTTCTGTCTCTTAAAATATTGAGCCTATATACATAAAATGGTTGTTTTCTTTAAGATATTTGTGACTCCTCCTTCCATAGGGATCAATATTCCTTAGAAATCCTCAAAATCAGCCTACAACTAAACTTTATTGTTCAAATGATTTAGAAAGATCTTTAAAAATATTATTATAAATGTTTTTCATTATTTAATTTCAATAAATTATTCAGAATCTTGATGATTCTCTGGTATTAAAAACCAGAACTAAAATTTAATCTGATTTTTAAATTATGTGTATCTCTCCCTAAATTATGGATACTATTATAGTATATTTTAAAAGATGAATAAAAATATTATGTTCAATAATACATTTTGGGGAGTGGCACCTGTGGCTCAGTGAGTATGGTGGGGTCCCATATACTGAGGATGGATTCAAACCCAGCCCTGGCCAAACTATAACAAAAAATAGCCAGGCATTGTGGTAGGCACCTGTAGTCTCAGCTACCTGGGAGGCTGAAGCAAAAGAATCACGTAAGCCCAAGAGCTAGAGGTTGCTGTGACTGTGATGCCACGATACTCTACTAAGCATGATGAAGTGAGATTCTGTGTCTAAAAAGTAAAAAGAAATTAAAAAAAAGAATCAATAGGGACAGCACCTGTGGCTCAATGAGGGGGATGCCAGCCCCGTATCCCAAGGGTGGCAGGTTCAAACCTGGCCCCTGCCAAACTGCAACAAAAAAAATAGCTGAGCATTGTGGTGTGCGTCTGTAGTCCCAGCTACTCAGGAGGCTGAGGCAAGAGAATCACCTAAACCCAAGAGCTGGAGGTTGCTATGAGCTGTGACACCACGGCACTCTACAGAGGGTGACAAAGTGAGATTCTGTCTCTTAAAACAAAAAAAAGACTCAATAATTTTTTTTATTATCATGTAGAGTAATGAAATCAACCCCAAATTTCAGCCTTTTTTTCCCCCCCCAAAGAAGAATTGAAGAATCTTCTTTGGTAGATTAGAAATACAAGCATGACAGGGGTTATTTTAGAATGGGCTGGAAGACATTTAGCAAGATTTATGTAAATAAAATGTGATTTCAATAAGGAAGGCCACTGGTCTCTTTGCAAAAACAGGGCAGGATATTTTATTTCATGATTATTTTTATTTTAAAAATATTTTCATGCAATTTTTAACATAAAATAAAGAAGAATGAAAATGACACAATTATTTTATTAATATTATTTCCTTTTTAATTAGTTTGGGGAAATACACTGCCATAAAAATACCTTCACCACTCCAGATACTATCAACTATGTTTTAAAAGCTTATTTTTCTCAGAAAGGAGGTTTTTATTGGCTGAAAACATTTTTTCCTCTTATACTATTTAGATAAATACATATGTAAGGCATTAGAAAAATGACAAAATAGTGCTTTTATCGTCATTCTCAAAATCAGGAATTTCATGCATGTACTCATATGCTTTGAAAGGTTTTGGTGTGGAATAAAATGCCCTTCAAGGCCAGAGACAGGTGCTAAAGGTAAGCCTAGTACAGTGTAACCTATACCTGTTGTTCCACAGCTCATTAAAATATCATGAAATTGGAAAACAAATACAATAAAATATTTGTGTGGGTGTTGTCATGGTCTATTAGCTCCTTTTCTGAGAGCCTTATCTTTATAATCTTCAGATTTTAGAAACAATTTCTTCTTTATTTGACAGCTTAGCTTTTGATTGACTGTTACTGTTACCATTTGTCAATCTTTGCACATGTTATGCTTGCTGAGTATAACTGAGTTAGTGGTATCAAAAATAGCAACTCTGTAACTATAGAGGTAAAACCAACTCAAACACAAGTTAATTTGCTCAATGTATTTTAAGTACTAAGACGGGAGCCCTTAACTGATTATGACTATATTTCTGTATAATTTTATGAAGTTATATACCCTTTCTTTCTTCAGCTGTCCCCTTACCTCTTCAAATTTGATAACATCCATAGTGGATTTTTCCATAAATTCATTCTCAATAGTATGACCATGTTGAGGGGGCACCAGACAAAATGTTCAAGTCACTTGCTCAGTGTTCATGATGAGCACATTGCTCCAATTAAACCAAATTTTCTCAACAATACATTGATAACAATCATACTAAGGAAATAATATAAACAAAAGCACACGTTATGTGTTGGGGAATGCAAGTTATTGCAAATTAGCTGGCATGTTCATTTGGTTGAGATTGTTACTAACATAAAGAAATATTTTGAGCTGGCAGGTTCGAATCCAGCCCGGGCCTGCCAAACAACAATGACGGCTGCAACCAAAAAATTGGCCGGGCGTTGTGGGGGGTGCCCGTCCCAGCTACTTGGGAGGCAGAGGCAAGAGACTCACTT
>CAUYON010186715.1:0-11511 GCA_963573935.1 Arctocebus calabarensis
TTGATGTGCATTCCTTGACCTTGTCTCTTGACTCAGCTCCAAACCGTTGGCTTTCTTGCTAAATTTCTGTCCTTTAACTCTCCTTCTGGACAGGAGCGTCTGCAGAAAGCTGGCTACAGACCGCCATCTTGGCTCCTCCCCCTAAAGGTTTTAGTTTTTATCAAGACAATCCCTGTGCTGTCTTTATTAGGGTTTAGACTAACTAGAAAAACTAAATATTAAAAGAGGTGAGGTTTACACCCATATAACTTCCTATATCGACTTTAGAATCTTTGGACAACTTTCTGTCTTTGTCAAATGAATGACCTATGATTCGATCGTAACAAACATCTTATGCTTTTGATATATAATAAGCCTTCCAAAATCAAAATTCTAAATTCAGTCTTTTTGACCTCAAAATAGCTTTTCAAAATATTAAGACACCAAAAGTCTAAAAAAGATATATTAGGCTTATTTGGTATGCTAAAACTGTAGTATTAATTTTCTTTGGATTAGGTTTGTATATACATGTTACTGATATGTGTTCTGATATTATAAATGCTAATGTATTTATGTGTATGTTACCAGTAATAATTATGATTATTATGTTAAATTGTCATATGCCACAAAAATAGCCAACTCTTGTCAATCGCTTCTTTAACCATGGCTATTTTAAGACTCTTTCCTTCCATATGCAATTATTTTATTTTGACTTATCTCAGAGAATGAGTTTTTTTAGCTGGCTAAGTCCAAAGTTTATCTTTCAAGAAAGGTAAGGAAAAGGACTGACAAGTCCTCTTCAATATAGATTTTTCAATAGCTTTAGAGATTACACATCATATATATTACAAAGTTGCTGTGTCCCTGAGAATTACTAACTCAATTTTAAACAGAACAGAAATTAATTACATGGGACTAAACCAATTTTTATGACTTTTTGTCTGAAACATTGCTATTTTTTTCTGTGTGTTGTTCTTTAGAAGTCAAGAAAATCCTTTTCTATCTTCTGAGTTATTTATAGCTTATAGCAAAGTGTGTAATTTTAAGCACTTATTTTTCTCTCTACAGAAAAATAAGAATTAGAAAACCCTTTTTAAGTAGTCTTAATTAAATAGTTATTTGAATTAGTTCACTAAAAATCTTCTTTCTTCTATAGGACACAATGAAAGACATTGGTTAATTTACTAAGGCTTGGATTGGAATGGCATATTTTTGGAGGTGTCCAGACTGCATTAGGAATTAAAATTGACTTTGTAAAGCCAATATAAAGCCCATTGGAAAAACTGGGCAGGTCCCTCGTTCATAACATTTCCTGATCTGTGGTGAGTAAAGAATGTCATTTCTGACAGGTTTATTATCAGACTGTCAAAGAATCCTAGGTTACTTTGGAGCCTTGAGAATATAGGAACTTACCCAATGCATACAGGTATCTAATGGCACAGATGAATCATTGGCTTGACTCGAGAGGCTTTCAAGTCTAACCTGAGATTCCTTACAAAAATGTTTGTGCAAAGCCAAGTTTAAAAGAAAGAAAAGTCTAAAAGGCTAATAATTATTCTCATTGCATTTTATGCACATAATCAGTCCAAGCATACTGAAAGTAAAGTTTATTTTGGCAAGTAAATTGACCCTACTTGATTTGTTTTTAATAAAATGGAAAACTAGAGAGAAAGAAAGATGGTTAAAAAATGGAAATCTATGATCCACCTGTATTAGATTCTAGCCTTATCTATAATGCTGGCTCATGGAATAAGACTTAGTGTTTTACTGTTCACAGGACTAAGAGACTGACCAAAATATATAGAATTATATATAGTAGTCAGATTTGCTTCAATCTGTTTTGTTTTTTTTTCTTTCCCACTTTCTGGTCCTAAAGTGACATATGGGGTTTTAATATGTAAAACCTTTTAATTTCAAAGTGGAGACTGGAAGAAATTAGAAATATTTACCCCAAAATACATTTCTTTTACATATTTTGGGATAGCTGACATAGAAGTAACATTGCAAAAGCTTACTGGAAATACTAGCCCCCATCTGCAGAGTATTTGCCAATAGAGACATGATTAGAAAAATTTTCGGAGACCCTAAGACTGATTGCAAAAGAAATTACTAAAGCCTTGAGGCTCAAAAGAATTTCCTTGACACACTAGTCCATCTAGCACTAGATTTTGTGTTGACTAAACAGGAAGTGTCTGTACAGTATTAAATATAAGCTGCTGTACCTCAGGGGAGAAGCTGAAACCTGAATAGAAAAATTTCCCAATAAGCAATGTGGCTGTAACAGGGACCAACACATGGCCCCATACCCAATTGGTTTTCAAGAATATTCACTTGTATTTCAAGAATATTCAGATCAGTTCTATAGAGGCTTTTAAAGCTAGGTATTATCTATCATCAATCACTCAAATACTGTGCTAAGGCTGTAAATAAGAATACTAATGTTCTCATTATGCAAACCTTAGACTCAAAACCTAGCACTCATGGATATTTGCAGGTGACTGCCAAGTGGTTTCATTCCCTTTTACCCTGAGCACAACCCTGACTATGTCCCAGGTCAACCTGAAGAAGTCAAAGCAGTTATCATCCCTTTCCCTTCTCATTTGCCCACAAAACAAGATTGAGGCTGGATCAAAGCACAGGGAGGGATTGAAATCTCCCTTATAAATTGAGGAGGGTACGAAATGATAACTAAAGTAAAAGTCCCAAAACTCTGTAAGGGATCAAGCTTAGCTAAAATAACAATAATAATCAGCCACTATCTCCTAGTTTGCTTGGTATTAGTCATTGTCCCCTGTTTGTTTTTAGCTGAGAAAGATTCTTAACTTTTCCCACATAGTTGGTAGTTATAAAATATTAACTTTTCTCCATAGATAATATCACCTTTTGGAACCCTGAGGGTAGGGTAGTTTATAAGGTATCTTTGAGGCCCTGCATTCCAGTGGATTGCAGACCAACAGCCCATAGCAATAAACCAACTTGACAGGAATTGTGACCCCAGGAGCCAAAAGCAAAACAAGAAGATGATTTCTAGACACCTATAATTTTGCCCCATACTTAGCTAATTAACAAACTTAATTATCCAATCCCTTGCCTGTCAAATTATCCTTAAAAACCCTGTCTCCCCAATTCTCATCTCCCCACTTAGTGCTGTTCAGGATAAATGCTTTTTCTTCTTAGGCAGTGGTAGATGAACCTGGTTGGGTGGCAACATTTATGTCAATAAAGACATTTTTCACATGAGCACATGGAAAAGCAAACCATGTGATCTATCATAAGAATCTTATAATGATTCTTCTGACCACACTTTATTCTAACCTCTTCTCTAATAATTTGACCTTGGATTTGCCTTTTTCACCCCTTTCATAAAATAAAATTTCCCTGGAAGCAGTAGAATCAGGCTAGCCTAAAATATTTGACACTTGAATTCACCAGGGTCATTCTACTTACTGTAAGAGAGCAAGAGAACCCAAATTAGCAATTCTTAAGATTCCTAAAGAGGTCTTCAGAAACTGTAATATTCTGAGCACCAAAGGGTTTTCGTATGCCTGGTTTCACTGCATGCAAGGAACCTGGACTATACAAGTGTGCTGTGTTACTTTCAGGACAAGTTTCACAGTCCTATGAAAGGGTACAGTTCCGATTTTAAAGTGCCTGCAAGTGTGAGATGCATTGGGGCCCAGTTATAATGTCCAGTAGAATAGATTCTAGAGATTTCTCTCTAAAGCTTCCTTGGTCTCCCCAGAAGCAAGATATATACCCCCATAGTTTCTAATTCTGGCTTTCAAATGGCCCTAAACACTTTATATTATATTAACAATAAAAAGCATGGCCATGTCTCCCATATTCCTCAATTCCCAGGACTATCTTGCTCATTTGTAATTTAATAAATGTTAACTGAATGAATGAGATTGCAGTGTTGAAGTTAAGCAAGGGAAGGGGCTCACCCAACATACTTCCATGAGTACTTTTTTTCTAAAGCAATTGAATCCTCTATCCAGAGGCAAGTCCCAGAGCTTCCACATACAGATTTATACTCATTCAGTGTCTGCACTGCCACAGGCTACCCTATTAGACAGGCCAGCTGCTCAACCTCTTGACCAATTATAGTCAACTTTGAGGTTCATGGAACTGCTGGACAACATTAACTTATATTCCTCAACAGAGCACATTGACTAGGTTATGCCTATCTCACCATCTCGCATGTTGAAGATGCTCTAGACAAAAGGAAAGAAGGACACACTAAATGAAAAAAAAACATTGAGCTTCCTTTCTTGAATATAGACATACTGTGAATCAGCTCTTCGTTCCACAGTGAGCCCTTTCTGTCTCTTCCATCTTCATACTCAATAATATCATCTGAAAAGATCATGTAGCTCTTGTGATGATAGTAAAGTTGGATGGTTTAGGAAGAAGCTGATTTCTTGATCTTTTATTGTGTTTGTAGCTTTTCCTGCTTATCCTCTCGGGGCTCTGCCATACTTCTGAAACTCCTCCATATTATAGTGTCAGAAATCCATATTACCTCTCTACTAGGAGTGAGTCCTGCCTGGGTTGAACACCGAGGAATGGAGATAGTACAAACAGAAAGAAAGATAAATTACTAAACCTATTGCCAAAACAAATAATGAAAGGAGATTCTGCTTGTTTATTCTTCACAATTGGGAGGAGAACCTTTAAATTCAATGCAATAAGTTATTCAAAAACAAGACCAAAATGGTCATAAAAATAATTTTAGGGATGCTTATGTCTGGAGTATGGATCACCCTTTTTTCTTTCTTTCTTTCCCTTCTTTCTGTCCTTTCTTTCTCTCTTTCTTCTGTTCATTCGTTTTTTCATGACTACACATGCAAGCAAGCACATGAAACAAAAAGGGTTTTCTTCTTTTGAAAAATAAAAAGCAAGAGAAATGAGAAGGGATCAAATATCCTGCAAAAATGTGACTGAACCATCTTTGATGTAAGCTGTGATACAATTGATATTTTTTTCCTTGGAAAAAATTTGAACATATTGACAGAGTTGTAATTCTGGTACAACTATGTATATTTTAAGCTTCATTATACTTTTAGATATTTAACTTTATTTCCATAACTCAGTACACCAAAGTGTAATGGTTTCCAAGCTGCAAGAGTCTTTGAGAACTTCGTATATACTCTTTAAGGCGCCAATATTTTTTCTTAACATTTTAGCAGTCATTTATAAATCATTTATAAATAATTAATAAAAACAAGAGATTCACCCATGGCATTTGTGCCCATGACTAGTTAGTTATTCACTAAACTATGTTTTATTTCTTCCCAAGTACATTGGTAGACAACATGGTATAGCTGACTTTCCAATTGGATACAGCCTTGTGACTAGTGTTGGTGGATGCAATTTGAAAGGAAATAACAGGTACTACTTCCAGACCCATGACACCCTCCCAACCATAAGTGTTATTATTTTCTCTTGTACCCACTGAACAGAAATTTCTAAAAATCAAGAGAAGGATTTAGACCTTAAATTGCTGCTTGGAGGAAAGTACCACATAGAATCACCCAACTAGGGTAAGGCTGTCAGACAAAAAAAACTTTTATTGGATTTTTAATCCTAAGTTAAACTTTGAAATTTTGAAATTCTGTGTTCTGTTAATAGTAGTTGCCCCATTCCAACTAATACACTAATCCGATAAAACTGATGTTATTCTACAGAACTTCCCGATTTGAGCCGGAATGGGAAAACCAAGTTGCTGGGAACTGGTGTGAATGTAAAGGCCTGCTGCTTTCTCCACATCAGTTGTCTATAAAGCATCACACTAAAATAAGACAGCTGTGGTCAAGACACTGGAAATAGTCATTTAAAAAAAATAATTAGTGAGAATAAACTGTATGTCAGAAACCAACATGGAGAGTGTTCCTCTAGCCATTCACTAGATGGGAGTGGTTGACAGTTCTTAACCAAAAAAAGGAGTTGAGACTCAGAGAAGACAAAACAATTAAAAGGTCCGAGTGGGGAGAAACAAACCAAGTATGAATAAACAAGGGGGAAAGAAGGAGGGACAAGAGAAGAAGAGGTATAGAATGTAAGTAAGAAGCAGGGCTTGAAGAGACTTCTTGAGCTACCCCATGTCTTCTTTTAGGAATCTTGAGTCCCTGCCCAGGGCTGGAGAGGAAATATTAAAGTAAAAAGCACCAATCTTGGATATGACACCTTGAGTTGTCTCTCCATCATTCCCCATTTTCTTTAATCTTCCCTCATAAATCTTATTTTTGAATCATTTAATTATCATTTCATTCTTTTAGCTTTCTTTTAAAGTAGGCAATTTGAATTCTAGTCCTATGAACAAAAAACAACCATCTCCAGGCTTCCACAGGCCGTGATTCACAGTTATACTCCCCTGTATACACAACATGTCTGATCAGAGTCAAACCAACCAAACAATAGCAACTTTTGGATCTTTTTATGCCAGTCAGACACAGACCACGATATAATTAATACTTTGCATTTCTATGCAGAATTTTTGGTATGATACAAGAAGAAAAAAAAATCTTGTCCTAATTTTTGTGATCCTCTAGAATTGGCTGCCACCAAGCAAGGTTGAGCAATCTATTTCTCTGAAGGGAACTCCCATGTTTCTGGGGAAATTTAGGCACATTCCTTCCTAGAAGAGACAGGAAAGACTAGGTGGCCTTTGGCAGAATTTTGAGACCTTTAATTCGCTGAGAAAATGACATTTCACAATGATGAGATGCTGTGCCCAATGAAACTGTTGATTTTGATGTTGTCCACTGTCTTTAAAAGATTCAGCCCTGGATGTAAGGGAAGGGGAGTTTGCTAATAGCTTCATTTGCAGAGCCAGGTACAGTGTTTTGTTCTAGGCTTCCCAGAGTATCGTACATCTACAACTGGTGCTTTTGTTCAAAAGGTAACCAGACTAAGACAGGAATCCTAGTTTCATCTTTTTTGAGTTAAAGGGCCTTGAGCAGGTTAGGGGACTCAGATCTCTGTTTTTTTCTTTATTTTTATTTTTATAAAATGGGAATCAGGTAGCTGGACAAGGCTCCCTTCTCCTTTACCCTTTTGACTCATTTCATGCTATCCAGTGCACCAAGACAGATCCCATTGTTTCTATCCTTATCCTTATCCTAAGGGAAGAATATTCTTTTAGCATAATATAGAGACCTTTCCTGACTTCTCAATCTAAAATAAACATTCAGTAAATCTCTATCACACAGCCCCATTTTTGTTCATGGGATTTATGACTACCTGGTCATCATTTTAAAAAATTTATTGGTTCACTTATCAACCATCCACAATCACGTATACACATACATACATACATAACACAAGTTCCATGACCCCGTGATCCTGTGTGTTTGTCCTCCACTGCATTGTACAGTACCTAGCACACAGTAGTCACTTAATTAAATGAATAGGAAAGTGAATAAATCCAAGATGCACTATGACAAGTGACCAGTATTAGCTGCTATAAGTCTCATGGTTGTTCCCCAAGAATTGGGATATCCAGTGCAAAGAGAACTTACCAGTGTGTCCTAAAGCCAACACTGAGGGATATGGCCGACAGTGAGGCAGAGACCAGTATGGGATGGAAGGAGACCAGCGAGGAGAGATTTCTGAGAACTTTTGCTGAAGGCAAACTTGGCAGTGCTGGAAGGCAACTAAGGGGCACAGTACAGAAACATCTGCACTTTCCTTTGTCATTCAAAGGTATTCCTAAGGGACATAGCAAGCCTAGGGCCATGCTTGTTGGACTTCCTAGCCTTTTGGAATGTAGCAAGGTGTTACAACTGTGATACTTTTCTCCTAGTGATGTTGTGAGGATTAAAATGGGTTAAAGCATATGATGCCCTTGGCACGCTGATACAGAGTAAGAAACAGGATCCTTAATTCCTTGGACCCCTCCTCTCCTCATCATTCTCTTTGACATTTAAACGTGAAGCTCACAGGCTCAGCACCCATAGCTCAGTGAGTAGGGCAGTGGCCACATACACTGAGGCTGACAGGTTTGAGCCCTGCCTGGGCTTGCTAAACAATGACAACTGCAGCAACAACAACAACAAAAAAAATAGCTGGGCATTGTGGCGGGCACCTGTAATCCCAGCTACTTGGGAGTTTGAGGCAAGAGAATGACTTAAGCCCAAGAGTTGGAGGTTGCTGTGAGCTGTGACACCACAGCTCTCTAACAAGGGCATCATAGTATAACTCTGTCTTCAAAAAAAAAAAAAAGAAAGAAAGAAAGAAAGAAAAGAAACACGAAGCTCATAGTTCCTATCTCGAAATAGTCTGTTTGTCCCTGCATCTATCTCAATTTGCTTCTCTGCTCTCCTTCATAACCAAACTTCCAAAAGAACCCCTCTTTTTCACTGGTTGGCCTACCATGACCCAGTTACAGAAACTGCTCATGCTGAGGCCACCAATGCCCTCCTTGTCACCAAATACAAGGAGCACATTCAGAACTCTTCCCTCTTGCTTCTTTGCAGCATTCAACATTCTGGCATGCTCACTTCTTAAAACCCTTTCTTGGCTTATAAGCATTGTACTCGCCATCTTCCTCTCCTACTGTTCTGGCTTCTCCCCCTCATTCCCCCTTGCTGACTTTTCCTCTTCTACTTGATTTTTTTTTTTTTTTAAGACAAAGTCTTATTACATTGCCCTCGGTAGAGTATTGTGGCGTCACATTTCACAGCAACCTCAAACTCTTGGGCTTAAGCAATTCTCTTGTCTCAGCCTCCCACATAGCTGGGACTACAGGTGCCCACCACAACACCCAGTTATTTTTTTTGTTGCAGTTGTCATTTGTTGTTCAGCTGGCCCTGGCCGGGCTCAAACCCGCCAGCCTGAGTGTATGTGGCTCATGTCGTAACTACTGTGCTATGGGTGCCGAGCCCTCTTCTACTTGATTTTTAAATGTTGAAATTGCTCAAGACTCAGCTTCTGGCTTTCTTCTCTATCTTTGTTCTTTAAGTATTCTCATCCATTCCTGTGCTTTAAATCCATCTATATGACAACTCGCAAATTAATATTTTCCAAATCTATATGTTACCTTCAGATCTGTCTATTTAAATGTCTACTTGACAAGTTCACTTGGATATTCTACAGCTATCACAAACTTTACAAAACCAGGCTCTTGCTCGCTCCTGCCCCCAGCTCAAACTAAGATGTTCTTCCTCTTTTCTCCATCACCCAGAAAAGAGGAACTCTCTCCCTCAACTATCTGACCAGGTCATTAGTAAGCCCTGCCAATCTTTTCTCCAAATTATATTTCGGATCTATCTCTTTCCACTTCCTTTACCCTTACACATCTACGATCTCTCATTGGAAATGATTTTCTTTCTTCCAGTTTTGCCCAGCTCCAATTTGATACAGAACAACCGCCTTCTTGGCCCTGGTGGTGCTGATGCTGTGGCGAATGGAGGAACCAGCTTGCTGGAAGGGCCAGACACCTGTGTGGAAGACACTGGCATCTTGTTGTCTCATTCCCGTGCTCTTCTGGCTGGTACATTTCATGGATGGTGCCTTGCTGTCTTCCTGCACATCTGACTGGCCAATGTCATGTCAGTTTCCAGGGCCTGGGTCTTTATTTGACAGCTGGCTGTAAGTGAAGAAGGCCCACGCCCTAAGAAGCTCCAGCAAAACAACCTGGGACTATATAAACCCCTGAGCAGAGTGCTCAGACACAGACCTGGCTGGACCTCAGAGAGGGCGCAGGAGAGCTTGTACCCCTCATGGGTCCTCCCTGCCTGGCGGTTTAGATTTTCTTGCAGTTGTAATTTTTGTTCCCTGTAAATAAATCCTGACTTACCACTACTCCTGTGATCCGGAATCACTGAGACCAAGAACCTGAAATTCCAGCATCAAATTCATTCTTAGAATTCTTACCTATCCTACCCAGATTGATCATTTAAAAATTAAATTTGATCATATCATTCCCCAACAAATAGAATAAAATTTGTCTTTTTCATGGCCTAGTTAGCATAATCTAGGCTTTGCCCACTTCTGAAGCTCAGCATCTTATCCCTTGCCATGCACCAAGCATGTGGTCTTCTTCCACCCCTCACAATTGCCAACATCTTTCCTACCCCAGCGCTTTGGCACTACCTGTTTCTTTTACATGGAATGCTTTCCTCATCTTCTTCACCTGCTAGATCCTAGTAATTCTTCAGGTTTCCATTCAAATATTTCCCTGATTCACTAATCTAAACTAGATATACCTACATTTTTTCCTGCACTCTGTTCTTTTCTGTCACATCATTTAACCCAATTTGTAATTATATAGCTGCACATGTGATGCCCAATATCTGTCTCCACAACGAGACAGCCAGCTATATTTATTTTCTTTACTATTGTATATCCAGCACCTTGCCCATATTTGGAACATAATGTGCACATAATAAATATTTGTTTAAAGAAAGAATATCATTACTTAATAGTAGTAATACTAATATTTACAGACCCATAATTCCTTTTCTGAAATCCTTGGAGTCAGGTATTTGGGAAAACTTAAGTATTCTGACTTTTGGAGAAATATCATGGAAAATCCACATAATGTGGAATACTCCTGGTAAGGTCTGAGTGTCCCCTGTAAATGAAACACTGATATTTCCTGTTAAAACTGCAAACATCCCTACATCAGGTCAAGTCCAATATTGTCCCCAAGAAGTTGTGAAAACAAAGTCTTTGAGTTTCCAAAGGAGTTTGGATTGGGCAATTGCCCACCAGAGACGAAGAAGTTCACTTTTATCAGGGGAAAAAGCACTTGAAATTTATTCAGATTGACCCAAAGTAAATTCAAACTACTCAGATGGAAACAACTGCCTCTCTGGACTCTAGTCATAAAACCCTTCTAAAATAAAATTCATTTTCTGAAAGAACCACCTTTTGGGAATACTTAAAACTCTCTGTTTTACAACAGATTTAGGAGGAAAACAATTAAGGAAGCCAAGAAGAACAATGACCCAGAACAATGACCTATCTAAAAGAAAGGTCATTGCTGCCCAAGATGTATTTAACAGTAAAAATTCAGCCTTACCTATTCCTACCTTTACCCCAACTCATGACTTACAGGATTTCTCTGCTTTTCTGAAACCTCTGTGTGCATTTGTACTTGCATTATAAATACTTTCACCTTTAATCTCACTACAATGTTGTAAGTTATTGACTATTCTTTGTTATAATTATCTTATTTTTAATTATTCTGTCTTTTAAAAATTAAGCATTTATCAAAAAATTCTTTCAAAATTTAAGAACAAATTATGTTGAAATTTTACAAATTTACAAATTTTTAACTTTAACAAATTAAAAAGGGATCAATTAAAGGGAAAAATTCAAGGTGCTTTATATTCTATCAAAAATACGTGTAGGGGCTCAGCGCCTGTGGCTCAGCGGGCTAAGGCGCCAGCCACGTACACCTGAGCTGGCGGGTTCGAATCCAGCCCGGGCCGCCAAACAACAATGATGGCTGCAACCAAAAAATGGCCGGGCGTTGTGGTGGGCGCCTGTGGTCCCAGCTACTTGGGAGGCGGAGGCAGGAGACTC
>CAUYON010186723.1:0-12548 GCA_963573935.1 Arctocebus calabarensis
CAAGTAGCTGGGACTGCAGGCACCCGCCACAACGCCTGGCCATTTTTTGGTTGCAGCTGTCATTGTTGTTTGGCGGGCCCGGGCTGGATTCGAACCCGCCAGCTCAGGTGTACGTGGCTGGCACCTTAGCCCGTTGAGCCATAGGCACTGAGCCGAAACTGAGATATTTTTAGCCCAAGGAGTTAAACCTGGTCATTTTAAAATTCCTAAACATAGCCTTCTTTTTTTGTGTGAGACAGAGTCTCATTCTGTTGCCCAGGGTAGAGTGCTTGGCATCATAACTCCTAGCAATCTAAACTCTTGGGCTCATGTGATCCTACTGCCTCAACCTCCCAAGTAGCTAGAACTATAGACAACCACCACAATGCCTAGCAGTTATTCTTTTTAGTAGAGAAGGGATCTCTTGCTCAGGTGATCCACCACCTTGGTCTCCCAGAGTGCCCAGCCTTGATACAGCCTTCTGAATGGTAAAAGAGATTATCTCTTATCTATGACATCAGTTTAATGGCTAAAAAGCAGCTACAGCAATGAAGAGATACTCAAGAGGATCCAGGGTAGTATAAACACTGACACTGTGACCATGAATACGTAACATAAAACCAAATCAGAGCTGCTCATGCACCTGGCCCCTGACCTATGCAGATCTGGAAAGTAAGCCCCAGCTTACCTGTAGATGTGCAATGTCAGGCAATGAGCCTGCCAGCGCACCGAGGAAGAATTGGACTCCAACAGGAAGCACCGCAGAAACTGGATCAGGGTTTCTTTATCAGCAAATTTGTTCAGCTGATTCACCAGAGCTGTGCACAGCTGGTCCTCCTGGCTGCCTGAGCTCTCACCTACAAGATCAGGGAAGGGCAGGACTGAGGGTTGAAGATCAAGGACAAGCCCAATGCCCTAAAGCCTAGTCTACCAGATGGACAGGGAGGAAATTTTTGTCCATTTTTAAAAGTTTCCACTAAATGGCTATATTTTGCCGAACAATTTTCAGTTATTTACTGGAGGACAAATAGGTAAGCCATAACATGAGATACTTCTAGTGTTGGTAGTATAGTGGTGAGCACAGCTATCTACCAAGCGAGACATATAATAAGGTCACCAAAAAAACCACAGGATAATGTGTGCTTACATAAGCCCAGGACTGAATAAATATATTAGTACTTACACTGAAAGAGAAATTTCCTTTGCAAAGTTTGCTGTATCCAACCATCAATACTGCAGTCCTACACAGAGACATCTGAGCATTCCCTGGGAGAATGTGAACCTCCACCATTGCTCCCCTTGGGTCACCTGTCTCAAGTCTCCAGGGGCCATAGAAAGCAGTGAAACTGATGGCAGGGGGTCAGCTAAGAGAGCTAATATTTGTAGAGCATTTAACTGTTTACTAAGCTGTTCACTAAACTCTGAGAAGCACTCCACAGAGTAAGTGTTATTAATTCACAGAATGAGAAACTTGCTACTAAAAATGTTCAGTGCACTTTGACTTTTCCTATTACTGCCACTTGGCATCAGAAATCAAACTATTTGGGCGGCGCCTGTGGCTTCTCGAGTAGGGCACCAGCCCCATGTACTGAAGGTGGCGGGTTCAAACCCGGCCTCAGTCGAACTGCAAACCAGAAAAATAGCTGGGCGTTGTGGTGGGCGCCTGTAGTCCCAGCTACTCGGGAGGCTGAGGCAAGAGAATTGCCTAAGCCCATGAGTTGGAGGTTGCTGTGAGCTGTGTGACGCCACGGCACTCTACTGAGGGCAATAAAGTAAGACTCTGTCTCTACAAAAAAAAAAAAAAAAAGAAATCTAACTGTTTAACATGCTACTTCAATCTAAGTGAAAATGAAGACAAATGTAGACAACTAGAGAGCATTTGGATTTTAGGTCCCTGTAAATCAAGACAAAAGACCTTTCGGAAGAACAGAATAAACCATGCCCTCCAAGACAAATTTAAATACGTCACCATGGTCACCATGACAAGAGGGTAACCCTCACCATCCTTCTCCTTTTCCTTTTCCTCTTTCTTGCTCTTTTTAGTGGAAGACTTGGACTGTGTTGCAGCTTGTCCAGAACTGGCAGCTGCAGGGGCTGAGGAAGCAGTGCTAGAGGATCCTGCAGAAGCTGCCAGCGCAGCCAGCACCTTGCTGCCACACAGAGCGCAGGACAGCAGCTGCAGCAGTACTGGAGACACACCCTCATCCACCAAGAAACTGACTTGGAGGAGGAAGTACAGGACGGCTGTAAGCAAAGGAGAGACAGCTCAATGCTGGGACTTACACACAGGAAGAGGAGAAACTTCTCCATACAACTGAGACCGCCCCATTATCACCAGCTTTCTTATCCAAGTTTTCGGGATGTTGTGAAGACGTTATACTCTCTGGAAATCTCTGCAAAGTGTTGTAACTACTACAGACTGGATCCAGCCTCTACACCTTCAAATAAAGGATTCTTTAGCTGCCACCTCCTCCTCTTGGGCTTTATTGCCACAACCTGGAGGTCACATATTCCTCTACTTTGTGCTCCCAGGGTACCCCAGATTTTAACCATCAGCCCTCACATGCTGAGGTGGCAAGCTGCCGCCTTGGGACAAATGTGGCCTTCTAGATGCTTGCTTGAATGCAGTCTTTTGACTGAATTCAAATTTTACAGAATAAATCCTTTTAACAAATGGAGTTGTTCAGTGAGGTTTGGATTTGGTGAAGGGGTTGCACTGAAGAATCTTGAAGTTACAGGTCCCCTCTTCCCACAGGATCCAGTTCAGTACTGAGGACACAGTGTGCCTCAATAGACAGTTCCTGAGGGATTAATGGATAAATGTGCAGCATTGCTTACAGTCATCTTTGATGCAGAACTTCTGCCAGTTGATGGTTCTCTGGGCAGCAATCTCTGCACAGGCCTTCAGATGTTCCATCTGAAATGAGAACCGACCGGGGGAAAAGATTGCACCAAGTAACCAAACAAGCAGCACATCTTCCACCAGAAGTGGTCATCCTCTTGGCCCTGAACGGTAATCTGGGATGTCTAGTGGCCTGCAACAAAGGCATGCACATTCCTGCAGCTCTTCCTGAGGCTGCTTTTGTCTGATTCGCCCAATGCAAGGCCCTTTGTTTTCAGGGAACCTTGAGCGCACTCAATAACGTGGCAGCGAACATAGACCATGACCTGAGAAACTATAATCCAGTTAACTTATCTTGCTACAAACCCAAAAGCAAGGATACTACACAAGCTAGCAAGTGTCATTCATATTAAAGATGTTCTTTCTGGGTTACTCACATACAAAACATTCTTTTCCTAAGTCCAAACAGTTTCTCTTTGGGCAGAAATACATTTTTATACTCCAACTTTCACCATTTAGTATTCAGGAATAAAAATCCAAATGTGTACAAATAGATTTGTCCTATCTGTGATATGAGGAAACGCCACTGCTAAGACGCTCAAGTCACCCCACCTCACTATGGAAGAACTACTATAGCCAGACAGGGTAGGAGTGTTGAGAGGGAAATCCCACACTCTGAAGCCATCAGGGGTTATAGATTTACCCTGATCTCAACCCCAACCATGACATTCTCTAAACAGTTATAAGCCCTATGCTGCTCTAGCCCATGAGCCTCACCACATACCCTTACCCTGCCCTGCCAGGGCCTGGCCCTCTTACCAGGCTGATGAGTGTGTCGTACTGCAAGGCAGAGCCTGAGCTGGCAGTAACCACACTTGCCCGGAGGAATATCCCCTGCTCTTCTAGTAGCTTCTTGATCCCACGCACGTGGGAGTCCAGGGTGTGCAAATCGCGGAGCTGGCGGTATTTCTCCTTTGACCCACAGATGAAGAGCAGAAGTTTGCGGACTTGACGGCGCACAAACGGAGTCTGCTGGATCATCAGGTACTTGAGAGACAAACAACACAAAGAGTAAGCGACCCTGGGGCTGTATCTATAGCAACTGTGGCTTTTGCACCCTGGCTTTTAAAGAATTGTCATTTTAAAAAGGTGAGAAACACAAACCAAGCTATTTCCTCTTGGCCAGGCCAGCCCCTGCTGACCTTAAGTATTCTTTAAAGGGTGCAGGAGAAAAGCAGAAGAAAAAAGAAATTAATGAGGAAAATAGCAATATTCATGCTCCTCTTCCTTGAGGGAAGCTGGCCTCCACTCAGCCTACCCAAATGGAACCTAAAAAGAAAAAGCCATTCTAAATCTCTTTTCAAATAAAAGACCTAGCAAAGAGATTGGGTTGGTTCAACTACATAACTTGAAATAGTCATTTGAGGTTTGCTAACAGATCATTCCTCCTAAATTAATCTACCTCCTGCTTGTTGTGCTGGTTATTAAGCTACTATCTCTCAACTTCAACCCTGCCACACCATACTCTGCCCACAACCCAGTCCAGAATTATGTAAACTGCAGTGCTTCCTTGCCAGCCAGCTCCCTCTCAGGTTCTGCCAATAGGGAGGGTAAATGAAGGCAGGGGGAGGAAGAAGGGTCTGATCCTTTCTGACTTTCCATAGCCCTGGCAACAGCCGGCTACGGTCAGTTCCACTCATCAGCTTCTTTCAATACTTCCAGTCAACAACCCTCAACAGCGCTCAGAGCTGCCCCAGTCTGCCCCCCGCCCCCCCCCCCACACACACAGGGCTGCTGATAGCTGCTTCCTGCAGTTACTAGTCCTGTGTCACCTAATGGCTCCTGTTTATCTTTTGGTTCCAAAAGTGGTTTAAACAATTCCCCATACTGAAGGGGAACTGTTAAGGTAACTAGTGTACTTTCTGTTTTCCTAACAGAACACAAATTATTAAACTTGTCCCTTATCACCACATGTGGGGAAAGTTAAATATAAATCAGAAACTAACGTAGATGGCTTGCTTTGATTCACATCTCCCACAGTTCCAGCACAGAGTACATTCCAGAAGGGCAAGGCCATGACCTGGAAAGGTGAGAGGAACTCAGCAGGTGGCAATACAAAATGAGGAGGAGGACAGGCCCAAAGGTGACTTTAGATGTGCCCTCACCTGGGCTGGCATACCACTCGGGACCTTCACTTACCTCTGAGAGGAAGTAAAACCATGAATGATCAAAGACGGGAGGTGGTATTCGAGAATTGGTGTCAGCAATCTTTTTGATTTGATATGGAAGCCTCAGAACCATCTCTGTTAGAAGTTGAGTATAGGCTTCAAAAACATCAGCAGCATGACCCTGAGAGAAGAAAATCTGCTTAAGGATCTGTGATTTCCCCTTCCCATGACCACAGTTAAGGAAAAGGCTGCTCACTGCTCAGGAGGCACACTGCATGCTGGAGCCGGGAATGGGTGCCTTTCAAAGCTGGAGCCATCACTCATTGACAGTTTGGTTTATAAACCTGAAGGCCCCAGGCACCTGGTGGTAACCTAATTCCATAAAAAGTTACAGTGGAGAGGGATCTTTCTGCTCCTCAAAGTTCTAACATTTCAATGTTGTGGTTTTTGACATGAGGTTCACTGTACTCTCCCTACAGAAAAATCAGTGCTAGAATGGCAAAAAATTTAAAAAATGGTAGTGCGTAAGGATTTCTGACTTTCACAAGATGTATTTCATTCTCTACAATAAACACTTCCCATGATAATTGGAATTACTTAAACAAACCAAGGGGGCCAAGATTACAAAACTTAGTCCAGATTCCCAGGTTCATGTTACACAAAGAGGCAGAGATACTGAAGAGATTCAAAACAGCAGCTATTCTGAAAGCTATGTGGTCCCACAAGAAGAACCTGTAAGAGTCTGAGGGCACAACACATCTCACACATTCAATCCCCGGTTATGCATCAGTTCTAAAATATGGAATTTGCTAACAGTTTGGAGGGGAGAACAGACAAATGAATGTGTGCTAGTGCTCTGGAAACCCAGGAAAGGCTCTCTTTATCAGATTTGGTAAAAGGGAATGTGTTAGGGAAGGTTTCTCCCAGGATCCAGTGCTTGTACTGGGTCTTGAAGAAGGTCTAGCAATTAACTAGATAGGAAACGAAAGGAATGCAGAGGGAGAGGAAAGGATTCTAGAAGGAACAGCATAATAAAGGCAATGTTCCACGTCTGGGGAAATGAACAGACTAGTTTTAATTTGGCAAGGAATCCTCAAGATTATCTCTGTTAAAAGCTGAGTAGGATGTTGCCAGTGACCAAGCTAGCGAGTCAAGTAGGTGACTGGGTCCTCAAAGAACTTTTGTTGCCTTAAAAGTTATGGAAAACCACCAAAGAGTTACTTTTTAGAAAGAGTAGAACACAATCAGATCCACAGTGTATGCCTATCCTATCCCTTCCCTCCAAAGCCATTCTGAGTGGGCAGTAAGAAGCACAGCTGGTCCAACCCATCTAGTACTACATGGTGTCAAGAGGAACAGAGGGGGTGCAAGAGTTAACATTTACTGAGCATTGGTACATGCTGGGCACTGGGCCAAGTCCTTTACAACTTGCAACAGCCCTATGCAGCAGATACTATTTATGTCCTCATTTTCTAGGTGTAGAAATGCTGGCTTCCCGGGGTTAGACAGAATTCTCTACACTTCAAGATGCTAAGATGCTGAGAAAGAACACTAAGCGAGACTTGTTCCCAGACTCATTTGACCAGAAAGTTTACCTTCTTAACAAACATGTTCAAGGGCCTCTTTGTGAGGAATACCTGACACATACAAGGCAAGACTCACTACCAACATCATTACCTTGTACCTTCTCATCTTTTTCTACAAAGCTTACTATGAAATGAGATCACTCTGACTTCATTCAATTTCTTGGGTTGACAAAGTGGCAGGAGCCAAAATCCCATAGCAGGTTGGGAGATGTGGTCACCTGCTACTTCATGCTGAAATTAAACCCAAGGGGTGCTAGTTCCTTCCTGAGGTTCCTCCTCACCCTTAGCTCCTTCAGCTTTATTCCCTGATAGTCAAGAGAAGAGTCCTTTGGATGAGAGACAGGGGTATTTCTTTGACCAGGGAAAGACCTTACCTTCACATACTGGCGGAGAAAGAATGGGCTCATGTCGGGTGGGGATGAAGTAGTGTGTGGTTTCAGCAACTGACTGGTCACCACAGGCTCCTCGTCATTCTGCTGGCTCTTCCAATACTCCAGAAGTGACTTGAGCACATGCAGGCAGTAGTCCACAGCCCCGGAGCTCAGCAGGGCAGCTGCTGTGGCACTGGAGATGAGGGAAGATGACTAAGAGGGAGAAAAAACACACAAATGGTAAGAACGACTTATAAAGACAATGTGAAGTCCCCATTTATAATAGCCTTAGCCATTATGGGAGTGAGTGAATCAGTCTCTTGCACTGAATGTTTCCCAACTAGTTCAAACATTTGTAAAGTTGTTAAAAAAAGTTATTCAAGGGTAGTGCCCATGGCTCAAAGGAGTAGGGTGCCAGCCCCACATGCCTGATATGGCGGGTTCAAACCCAGCCCTGGCCAAAAACTGCAATAAAATAAAATAAAGTTATTCAAAACTTTTTTGAGGGCGGTGCCTGTGGCTCAAAGGAATAGGGCGCCAGCTCCATATGCCAGAGGTGGTGGATTCAAACCCAGCCCCAGCCAAAAACTACCAAAAAGAAAAAAAAAAAAACTTTTTTGAACAAGCACATGGTAAAAGAAACAAACACTTGTTCTCAACTCTAACCTCACTACATACATGTGCCAGAAGCCAGAGAGGCAAGGACTAGATAGCCCTTCTCCTAGGACGGGATGGGTTTTCTTTCTCCTTGGGCAACTGGAAAAGAAGGCCATTTTAAGAAAGAAAGAGAACACTCTCTACTATAGGCACTACTTAACAACTCACCCCCTGTAAGGCACCTCCATAGAACCAGCTTCCTAAGGAGATGGGGGTGAGTGATCACATGCATAAAAAAGTAGGAGAAAAGCTACTGTAAATAAGACCATTAAGAGAGCCTTGCAAATCCTAGCAAACCCCACAGCTCCTAAGCTCATTAAGATTGGATGCAGTTCAGCCTCAATTTCTACCTTCTCTGCTTTGTGCTAATCTCCTTTCACTACACACACATCGCTTACTTTCTGCTTTATTACCCTACCTTATAGCAACACACACTAGAGGAATCCTCTTAGCCACTCTGTGCCTTGCAGAACAGGTTCCTGCTTTTCAATAATAGAACCTCCAAACCCTTTAACCCCTCCATTGGAGGAATTGTTAGCAAGACCAGGGATTGGAGGGGATTCTGAAAAACATGGAAGTTCTTCTGTTCTTGAAGAGGTGACAGCTTAGAATCTTACTCCCTTCCGGGAACAATGCCCTTATTCTAACAGATGACTATAACCTCTGCCCTGACTCTAGCAACAACCAGACAATCCTCTTACATTTCCCCAAACCCATAAGCTCAAAGCAAAAATACCTCACATATGGAAGACTTGGATCCAGATTTGGTGCGGGACATGAAGACACTGAGGAGTCTCATTACCACCAGGTGGACTTCGTTCAGAGCACTGCGCTCATTCTTCTTGGACACATCCTATGGCAAAAGCAGAAGCCCAGTAGCCTATACTTACTGTAAGCTTGAGGCATTCAATCCCATCAGAACTGAGTGTTTCTCAGATTGAATCAGAGACAAAACAAGCTCCAATGTATCAGTGGGACCGTACCTGGGGTACCTAAAGCCCAAAACACACAGGAGGCCATATTAAGATACAAACTAATTTAATGTTTTCATCTTGTTAAGCTACAAAAGGACCATGAGGGCAGGGACTTCATCTTGTCCTTCATTTATGCCTAGGATCCAAAAGTATGCCTGGGCCAAAGGAGGCCCTGAATTCATTTTTGTTGACTCAGTAAAACTGGGGTCCTTGGTGAATGATGACACCTTTAAAATTAGATGGAGTTCCTCTAAGAGAGGAATGAGAACCTTAGAAAATATCTCAGACAGTGCTGCTTATAACACAGTTGACTCTCGAATGTTACCTTTTTATCCATGCCCAGCTCAGCAATAAGCTGGGAGAGCAGGTTGTCCAGGGCCCCCTTGTCTTTCTCATCTTCTCCATCCAGATCTGTAGTGAGCATCAGAATGACCTGGAAGTCAAAGAGAGAGAAAACTAAAAAGTCAATTTCCTAAAGACCAACAACACTAAACACAGTGTGTCAGAATAAATCCCTTTCTTCTTGACTTTCCTGCAATCCACTGAAGTGTTCTAAATTCCAGGCATCTAAAGTTTAAGATCCAGAGTCAGAAGTGCCAAATTTTGATATGTGCCGTGCTTGACATTACAAAAAAAGTTATAAAAAGCTAGTAAAATTACTTGATTAACATATATTATACTCAAGCAAAGTAGCTTGAGATGGGCAGTTTACTGAGCAAAGAGTTAACAATTCTGCCTCTGAGGAAGGGTGCTAGTGAGCAGAAGAACAGCTACTGGATGACACTTTAACACTCACGTGTACTCAGAAAGACACTAGAGACTAAGACTCTTGAGTGCAAGCTTTTGCTCCTGGTTCCATCAGTAACTAGCTAGATGAACATATGCATTTAAAAAAAAGTTTTCTGACCCTTAGACTTCTCATCTATAAAATGAAGGGCTGTGAGATGTAGCTGAAAATTGTACTCCACAATTCGGTGACGTTAACAAAGCCTTCCAGGTCCTTTGTAAGAGAGATGAAGAATGCTTAAGGATGGTTCCTATAGTGTGTGACAGACCCAGGTGAACTAAAGGTACCTGCATGTATGGGATGGCCCGGACACCTCCAACATTTCGTAACTGAGGCAAGGTCTGCAGCAACCTCTCCAACAGCATCAGACGGACCATGTGCAGCCTAAAATGAAAACACATGAGCCATGATCTAGTACACAGACAGGAACCAGCCGAATAGTTCTCTCTCCTGCCACTAAGGTAAATAAGAGGCTTAATGCTTACCAACAACCCTAGCACTTAAAAAATGTTAAGAAATGCCTGTTTGGTACACCAGGAACATGGAAGAGGAGACCTTACTCTGTTAAAAAGAGACCCAAACGATTCTAAAATACAAGTGATGACACTGTGAGAATACCTACTACAGGAAATGTCAAAGTATTTCCCAAGTAATCAGGCCCAGGTCATGCTCAGTGTTGAGACCAAATCTCCAACTGCAAGATTTACAGCTTTTTCTAGCACGTGGCCCTACTCTGCCATCAGGCATTATTTTTTAGTGTCTTCTCTACATTCACAGTCGCACAATGACCTGACCCTTTCTTTTTCAAGTTTCTCAGGTCCTTAGTAAGGCCATTCACGTCTTTCTTCTCTCACGTTAGGTCCATAATTTTTCATAATCTCAGCATCATTCTTTCCTACTGGACTCATGAGTGTTCTGGCATATTCAGTCAGCCCCTGCCCAGCCTTCTTTATCTGCAGATTTACAGACCTTCTGTTCTAAGTGCATGGCTCTGGATCTCTAGCTAATATAAGGGTACCAATAGGAAAATTACTTAATTAAGGTCCTTTGAATAAGTTGGGTAAAAATTTCACCTAACACGCACTCTAACACAGATAAAGGATATAGCTGCTGAATGAATTAATGAATTTCCTTTTACAATTAGTAAGCTGTTCTTGCCTCATCTTACTATTTGTAAGAAGCCATATACCTATATATAAATATTTAAATATGTGATTTTGATGTTATTACATATTCTAGCAGGTGTCCAAAATATGTTCAACATAATAAAAGTGTGAATCAAAGTACAGTTTTACTTGAATAATAATTGATTTGCATCCTAAAGGAACTCAAAGGAGTTAATTGTTCTTCAGAATACAGTAACACACAAAAGGCCACACATGAACCCACTAAAAATCAGGCAAGATACGTGGAGACTAGAAATGAGTAAGAATTGCTCAGGTGAATGAAGCACAACTGAGGGAAGGTGAGATGCCAGCAGCAGTTCAATAGTTCTGTAGATAAAACCTAACAAGTGGGCGGTGCCTGTGGCTCAGTGAGTAAGGTGCCAGCCCCATACACCGAGGGTGGCAGGTTCAAACCTGGCCCCGGCCGAACTGCAACAAAAAAATAGCTGGGCACTGTGGCGAGCGCCTGTAGTCCCACCTACTTGGGAGGCAGAGGCAGGAGAATCACTTGAGCCCAGGAGTTGGAGGTTGCTGTGAGCTGTGATGCCATGGCACTCGATCCAGGGTGACAGCTTGAGGCTCTGTCTCAAAAAAATAAAAAACCCTAACAAGAAGGATTTGCTTTGAGATGGATTAGTGTCTTCAGATTTACAGAACATTCATGTGACTAGACACACAACACAAAGGAAAAAAAATCAACAAAACAAGCAGATTCTGAACCCAGACCAAAATCATACCAGAAATATTTTCTTTTTTAAGACAGAGTTAAACTGTCCTGGGTAGAATGCTGTAGTGTCACAGCTCACAGCAACCTCAAACCTCTTGGCCTCAAGTGATCTTTCTGTCCTCAGTAGCTGGGACTACAGGTGCCTGCCATAACATCTGCCTAGTTTTTCAATTGTTGGTGGAGACTGGGTCTTGCTCTTGTTCAAGCTGGTCTCTAACTCCCGAGCTCAAGCAATCTACCTACCTCAGCCTCCCAGAGTACTAGGATTACAGACATGAGCCACCATGCCTGGCCCCATTCCAGATTATTTTCAAACCCTTAGGGAGGACTCTTACAACTTAAAAAAATAAACACCGCACCAAAAAACAATCACAGTTTCCTTCTGTTTGGTGATTTAAAATAAAATTCAGTTTTATTATTGAAAAGAATTCACTGACCAATTATTTAACTTATTTATCAATAAAAGTTAACTTAAAGTCACCACAGACATGTCTATTGCCAATATGGCTAGGTTACCTAAATTGAGCTTACGCCCTAAGACAAGTGAGATTTGTAGAAAGATAAAACATCATTTTAGGATCACTGATATATCCCAAGAAACTTCAAAAGACTGAAATCACATAGTTTTTGTAGATAACTAGAAAATCTTCAAACATTTGAAAATTTGGTAACGTAATTCTTTTTTTTTTGAGACAGAGCCTCAAGCTGTTGCCCTGGGTAAAGTGCAATGGCATCACAGCTCACAACCACTTCCAACTCCTGGGCTTAAGTGATTCTCTTGCCTCAGCCTCCCAAGTAGCTGGGACTATAGCCGGCCACCACAACGTCCAGCTGTTTTTTAGTTGCTGCTGTCATTGTTGTTTGGTGGGCCCGGGTTGGATTCAAACCCACCAGCTCAGTTGTATGTGGCTGTCACCTTAGCTGCTTAAGCCACAAGCACTGAACCAGTAGTAACATAATTCTAAATATCCCATGAGCCAAAGACTAAATTACAACAGAATTCAGAAAATAGTTTTAATTAAAAAAGCAGTGAAAATACAACATTATCAAAATACATAGGCTGTGGCTCGGCAACTGTGGCTCAACGGGCTAAGGCGCCAGCCACGTACACCTGAGCTGGCGGGTTCGAATCCAGCCCCAGGACCCGCCGAACAACAATGACGGCTGCAACCAAAAAATAGCCGGGTGTTGTGGCGGGCGCCTGTAGTCCCAGCTACTTGGGAGGCGGAGGCAAGAGACTCGCTTGAGCCCAGGAATTGGAGGTTGCTATGAGCTGTGATGCCATGGCACC
>CAUYON010186725.1:0-29532 GCA_963573935.1 Arctocebus calabarensis
CTCCAGCTCTTGGGCTTAAGCGATTCTCTTGCCTCAGCCTCCCTAGTAGCTGGGACTACAGGCGCCCGCCACAGCGCCCGGCTATTTTTTTGTTTTGCAGTTCGGCAGAGGCCGGGCTTGAACCCGCCACCTTCGGTATATAGGGCCGGTGCCCTGCTCGCTGAGCCACAGGAGCCGCCCATCACTTTCTTTATTTATATTATAAAGAATTTGTGCAGGAAGGGGAATAGATACTTTAAGGTGGGAAACTTTTGAAAGAATGAATGAAATCCCTCCAAAACAGAAGAAAGTTTACACTTATCATATCTTTAAATAGCCTAGACCAAAAACGAAGTACTCATATCCCACTAAATTATTATTTGAAATGTATCATTTCTAGATAAATTTATAATGGGAAAGAAGACAAGGAAGGTGACACGCACTGCTTGTGCAAGCCTTGAAATTGATTTCTGAAGCATTGGAGCTCACTACAAAAGAACTTCACAGTTTAATTAGGATGGCTCAAATCCAGAGTCTATATTTAGGATAAGCTGAAAATTACAGAGTAGAAATAAGAATCATCCACCAAAAGTCTAAATGGGGGGGAAGAGAGGCAGAGGGGCTATGGAAAAAACACTAGAGCATTCCACAGTTATCCATACAATTTCTTAACTTTTGTTTTTCACTGGACACAAGCTGAATCATCTCTTAGGACTTTTTTTTTTTTTTACCTAGTCAGCTGAGAGATTGTGTTTTTTAAAGTTTGCCCTCATATATGTACCCCCAATTCTCCTCAATACCTGTATGATCTGCTTAAGTTCAGATAAATTTGGCATTTAACTTACAACACATCAAGAGAATCTCATTAAAATTCTGAATGTATATAAACATATTTTATACCATTAATATTTTGGCTTCTCTTTAAAAGTGGCTGGCAAAGTACTCATGGCACTATATCATTAATTTCTTAAATATTCCTGTTTTCTTCTCATCATGGGTATATCATCAAATAAATTAGTTCAAACTCAAAATGTGACAGAAAGAAACATATGATTGATTTTTTTTATTTATACTTTAGGAAATGTTTTGAATGATTTCAGTGCAAGGAATATTGGCTTATGGTCTAATAATTTATTCAAGGAGCACATGATTATTTATGACCATAATTATGGTTTTTGGATGTCAAAGAAGGGTATTTATTTTTTTCCTCTTTTTCTTCTTTACAGTGACCTGGCTCTGAATTTAAATACGCTTGTTAGTAATTTCCCTAAAAGCAGTTTAAATGCTCTAAATAATATACTCAAAATTGTTAAGAAAATAAATCACTCTGGCAAACTGACCTCATCAGCAAAGATGCTCTAATGCACAATGACTAATACAGCCAAAAAGATGCAGAGACAAATTAGACTCGCAAGAATAGAGTTTGAAATTCATTCAAATTAAAGTTACTTGCCTTGGCTGAAGGTTTAATTTTAAATTACAAGGAAGGAAATACTCCAGGTAAAATAGCTCTTACCCTAATTTTAAATAACAAATTTCAGATATCTGGTTTAGAGGTTGAGTTTGTAACAGTCTCTTATTCGTGAATTAATTTCTCCTCATTAATTAATTTTGCAATAGGACCTGCGCTACCACACAACATTAGAACGACCATTCAGGGTTTCCACTCGGAATTTACACTGCAAGGTCTCTCCTTCCATTCAGCATGATGAGTCATATTTCTTTCTTTCTTTCTTTCTTTTTTTTTTTTTTGAGACAGAGCCTCAAGCTGTCACCCTGGATAGAGTGCAGTAGCATCACAGCTCATAGCAACCTCCAATTCCTGGGCTCAAGCGAGTCTCTTGCCTCTGCCTCCCAAGTAGCTGGGACTACAGGCATCTGCCACAACGCCCGGCCGTTTTTTGGTTGCAGCCGTCATTGTTGTTTGGCAGGACCAGGCTGGATTCGAACCTGGCAGCACAGGTGTACGTGGCTGGCGCCTCAGCCCGTTGAGCCACAGCCGCCGACCGATGAGTCATATTTCTAAATGGCCTGAAATTCACCAAATTCCATTCTGAAGACCCTGTCTAATTAAGTTGAATTCACTTGCCTTTACGTTAATGCTAATTGAACAATAGCCATATAACAGTGTCGAAATGAGACCAATTAACTCCCTTAATTCTTATTACTTGTGATTGCCATTCACATTCTACAAACGAATAAACTGAGGTTAAGTATGACTTAGTAATTTAACACCAGAGCGTTAGGGTAGACGCAGCTTCCAAGCACACGCTCACTCTCTACTGTTCGGGGTCTCCGAAGAAGCTTTTGGAAAAGAAGTAACTGGGTGGTCCAGAAGCTGCCTGACACTTGGATGAAAAAATGGGCACCGAAACTGTCTTAGTAAATGCAGGTGAAACCAACAGAGTGGATCTGGCATTCCCTATCTTTTGTAGGCAAAGCGGGAAAAGGTATCAGGGCTGAAATAAACACCTTGGGCTGCCAACAATTTTTATCAGAATGGTAGCTGTCTGCAGCACTCTGAAAAATCGTTGTTGCTTCTTTTAACTCAAATTGAAAACCTGCAAATTCCACCAAAAAACTTTCCTATACTTTTGAACCAACTAATCTGAAGGAGAGCTAGTGATTTCTACGACAAGGCAGGCAAACCAGGCTGGCGGGAGCAGAACAGCAGTCCCCGCGTCCGGTCCTGAGCTGACCCCAGGGAGCTGAGCTGGGGACACCGCTCGGCCGGCAGGCTGGACGCCACCGTCTCGGTCTGCGCAGGCGCCGCCAGGGCTGGCAGGGCCCCAGGAAAACAGAGAACTCAAGGCGGAGGAAGGGCAAGGTCCCTGTAATGAGAGGCTGGCCCGGGAAGGGAATGTTGTGCCTAACACCGCCACCAGGTGGTCTTTCCAGGGAGAGAGTTATTAACAACAAAAACCCAGGAGGGTTCCTTGCTAATGATGAGAATCTAATGAAATCTTAGATCTATCATCAGTTTACAAGCGGAAGGGCACTGGAGGACCCCATCAGCCAAGCTCAGAATTTGCAAATCTTCAAGATAAATTATCCACTGTCTCCAACACATGGAGGAAGGAAAAAAGAATGAAAGGGAGGGAGCAGGCAGGCAGGCAGGAGAAGGAAGCTACATACTTCAAGAGACCAGTGAAATGCACTCAACGTGTGGGTCTTATTTGGAACTTGATTCAAGTAAATACCATAAAAAGATATTTTTGAGCCAATTTGGGGCAATCAAATAGGGCCTGGATATCAAATGATATTAAGAAATTGTTTATTTTGCCAATAATGGTATTGAGGTTTATTTTTAAAAGGTGGATGGGGATAGTGCTTTATTTACTAAATAGACAGCATCCTTTGATGAAATGACATAGTATCCAGGATTTGCTTTAAAATGTTCCAGAAAAAAGTGGGGCCAGGAATAGATGAAATGATGGTTGACGGTTGCTAACCTGTTAAATCTGGAGAATGGCCAAGGGAGGGTTTATTATATTGTTCTTTAGACCTAAATACAGTACTCCAAAGTATCAATTGAAAGGTTTCTTTTTAAGTCTGCTACTTTACAAGGGAAATGATTGATAACTCTAAATTAAATAAAATATTATATAAAAATAATGCTCTTCTTAATCCATCTTGGGGCAAAATTTATTGACCATATCGCCTTTCTCTTCACACAATGAAACATACATATTGACCACAATAGTTCATGTCCATGTCACCTGTGTTTCTATCAATGATGTGCTGTCCAATTATACAAAAGAAAGTGGATTTTGAAACAGTAACAACTTTATTAATCAAAACCTTCATGGCTCCACTTTAAAAGTCTAGAAATATGAACAGTCCATTTTGACTCCTCTGGTGAAAGGCTTTTCTCAGTGAAACACTATGTGTTCTGTAATTTATGTATTTTCCTCTTCCTTCATTTCTGTGATGTGGAAAGATAGAAAACAAACATAAGAGATGTCTACTTCTGCTTTCAAACAATCTCAGTCTTTGGGCACATTTTAATATATTTCTTTAGTACTTAAGAGGGTAAAAATCAACCATCCTTGATAATGATACAAACATTGTATCTGAACTCTGAAAGTCAAGTTGATGTTTTATATTCAAATTCCAGAAGAGTAGCACTCACTCACAGAGTAAGATGATAACCGAATAAAACAAATCAAAGCATTCTCATGAAATGGGGCACAAGACTGCCTTGATTTTCTGGTTGGAATTTCAAAAGAACACGAGCGCTGACCATTAAAACGTTAGAGATATGAAGAAGAGTAAAAAGTAATAAAAAAAATTTTAACTGAATTTTTTAAATAGCTCCAAAACATTTGCTCTAAGATTTTTTCTTTGTTTTTAGTGTTCTGTTTTATTTTGCTTGGGGTTATGTGGAATGGGCCTTACGTAAACATACCTAATATGATCAGGGCAATGGTGACCCTCCTGGTTAGCCATGCATTTTACAAGGAGATCACTTCATGTGATAAAGGGCATTTGAAAATTCATTGCATTCATTTCCATTTTCCTCTAATTATCCTTTCTCTTTATCCAAGACAGGAAGGTTGGTTTTGCTTCAGAAATTTCAAAGAAATCTCCATATCTGATTTTATGTGGAGACTTTAATTGGCCTCTTGTTTTAAGTGTGACTCTGATCTATTATCACCCCAAAGGTAGAGACTTTGGTCAATAAGTCTAGGCACCAATCCCATCTCCATCATCCACTAACTTGGTGACAGGAGCAATTCATTTCATCCCTCAATTTCTTCCATTTTAAAGTGGACACAAATTATACCAAGGTTTTGAGGATCCAGAGACTTCTATTTCCTCAAAGTGCTCAGGGAAAAATAACCCGGCAGGAGCGGCAACTAAGCACAGCCAACAAGAGGGAGCGCGCCCCCAGCACGTGTGGGACACACTCACACAGCCCCCAGCCCTGACCCTGTACTGCCCACATCTTTCCAACTCAGGGCCTCTGGCAGCTTCCATGACTGCATCTGAAAAACTCTCCCTGGGCACACCTTGCCAACTCCTGCTCACCCTCACGGTCAGCGAAAGTCTCTCTTTATCCAAAGTAACCCTACCCCTGAGAAGGTGAGGTCCCCCTGCAAGTATTATGATGTTTGTGTTTTCAATATTTATTGCTGAGTGCAAGTAGTTGTTTATTAACTCAACATCACTCTCATTAGATTGCAAGATCCAGAAGGGCCAGGGGGTACCTGTCACATCTCATGTACTCAGCACATAGTAGGTCCTAAACTACGCAGAGCAGGAATTTGCCCTCTGTAGAAAACATACACAGCTTTACAAACACTGAGAGGAGGGACAGCCACCTAGGGAGGTGGGGAAAGGGGGTCAGCTGTTATAGGATACTTCCGGGAAGACATGTCTTTTTCCAAATTTGCAGGCCGTGGTAGATACTTGGAGGGATGCAAAAAGATAAGGGCTGTAACAGCTGCATTGTATTATTTACAAAGCATCCAGAATTATTCTAAGCAATGAATATATTAGTAATTCTTCTACTCCTTACAGGAGTACTGAAGAATTAGGAATGATACTTATTCTGACTTCCCTGGTGAAACAACTATGATACAAGGAAATTAGATGAATGTCCAAGGTCACACTGCTAGTGACCAACAGAGGCATTTATGGGCAAGGATGGGCAATCTGCGGACTGGTCTCCTACCCACTGTGCCAGTCTGCCCATCTGGTGCCTACAACACTATCTGCGCCCCCAGTCGGCCTGCAGGTAGACACACCTGCCCCTAAACAGAGAGAGGGACTCACACAGAGAAAAGGATTTTTGCTCCTAAACTATGTTTTAAGGATTTACCTTTCTTGGCATGTCTTTTAGCCTGCAGGTAGAATGGGGCTACATGTTTGCGGGCAGTTGATTAATAATTGCTGAATGATCAGGCAGAAAGCTCTTACCTAATGTCCTGTTGAACTGGTTCCTGAAATGTAGCTGCAAGATTTACATGTTTACTAGGAAAGAGTTAATTAGTAAGAGCACTTGTCGGGGTACTAACTTTACTCTTCTAAGAGTACTTATAAGATTAGGAGCTGTGTGGCTTCATGCAAGTTAGTTAACTCCTCTGGGCCTGAGTTTCTGCCTGGTTAAAATGAATTTGATCGGAGAACCTGCCTCAGGTGATGCGGTGAGAGTTCAGTGAATACGTGCAGTAGTGAGCAGCCCTCACTTGGTTTGCGTGCACTGGGACTCTAATACCAGTATTGGAAGTCCCCGAGTTACAAACATATGACTTATGTACAACTTAGGAACAGAGATTATTACAGGTAATAGGTAAGTGTACCTGTTGCAGCTTACATACAAATTCAATTTAGCAGCACTCCTAGAATCTATCTCGGTTGTAACCCAGAGAATGCCTGTACATTGATACTAGGACATTAGTAGCTGCCAAGGACCTGGGACACCGACTGGGAAGAAAGAATAGGGACAACAACAGGGCCACCCTCTGGCCTTCCAAGAGGGCACCATCTTTGAATGTAACATTGCAAAGCCAGGCTTCCCTGCGCCTTGTCTCCTTGTCTCCTTGAGGAGAAAAGCAGCAATGGCTGATGCAGCAAAGTGACCAGAGCTGCTGCCACTGAGAGCAACTTGGGAGGGTAGGAGAAGAGAAGCAGGAACACTGGCGATAGCAGCATGGAGAGTGGAACTGTTAGGGAAGGACTCCCATTATGCTCAGGCACTGGCCACGAAGTAAAGGCAGGAGGAGTGGGTAATCCTTACTCCACAGTGCTCCCCGACCCTGGTCACCTTTGGCCCTGCAAGGCCAGCAAAGTCACCTTCAGCCTGAGATGTCAGCAGAGGGCAAGCAAACGCAGGTAGAAGACAGACAGCCGGGAGGAGGGAAACACATTTGACCCAAGGCACTGGCCTGGCTCCAACTTGGAGTGACCATTCTATGTCCCAGTCAGGAGGGACCAGCAGACAAATCAGGCCTCCCGCCTGGATGCAATTAGCTATTAACAGGCTCTGGGAATCTGCATGCAAATGTACTCATATTGCAACCTTACTTCTTTTCCAAAGCCATAACTTTTTAAAATTTTCATGCAGGGGCAGAAATATCTGAGACAAGGTGGCCTCTGCTGACCACCAGGTCACCATCGAGGTTCCTGGTCAGAAACCACTATCCATTAATCACCTTGACAGGAGCAATTACAAAGGGGACATTCCACAAAGGGAATGTTGCATTTCCATGCTCTGTGGGAATTGACAAGGGACTAGGTAATTGGAAGCATTTTTGGAAAAACAAATACTATAATTCCCAATTGCCTTTAATTAGAAATATAAGTAGGTATGCATTTCATCTATTCATTCAATCAATATTTATAAGGCATAGTATTGAAGGAGAGACACATTTAAACAAACAGCATTGAGGAATAAGAGTAGTATAGAAGGATTTCCACAATAAGCATTTAAGAGAAAAAAAATTAAAAAACAAGTGCAAGACTTGGTATCTGTTTCCAAGTGTTTGCAACCAAAGGGGATCAGGGAAGGGGATAATACCATCAATCAGAATAAAATAGAGAGAGGAACATGAACGCATATGTAGATGGGTCATACTTTGGCATTTGAGTCCTAAGGAGGCATCTGAGCAGAGATGGTCAGTAGTCATTGGGTGAATACACACCTGAGCCCAAAGGGGACAAAGCAGTCATCTTCCTAGGGGTTATAGTTCAAAGACAGATAATGACTTTGTGAACAGAATTTATCCAAAATGAAATTAAAATATTAAAACTATAATGAAAGTTCTACACCCTTTCAGAATTGCATCTGGATTCAGATTAACTAACCATATCATGTACCTTCATGAATACTATTTTATTTAACCTTTGCGATTACCCTGTCGGGGAACTGAGGCTTAAAGCTCTAAATTACAAAAATCATCCAAAGTAACATACCCATGGCCATAGCCATGCAAGAATCTGAACCCAGATTTTTGGATTCCTATTTCTTTACATGAGGTCAACTTACCTCTTCTTATCAAAACAAACAAAAATACCTGTCCTAACAGTGAGCAAACAGGACAAAAATTCATATCTGTGTTGCCACTTTGAAATGCAGCTGTCTTCTTAATATTCTTGTGGATAATTATTCTGCTTTAATCTACTTTTTAAAATTTGACAGATCCGGGGAACTTAAGAGCTCATTGCAACAGACATTGCATAGTCACAGCGTTGGAGTCAGTGGAGAGAGTTTTTAAATCCCTGTATGTCAGGGCTGCAGAGCTTAAGGCGCAGTTTTGAGTCCCGGTGCTTCCTGGGACCTGTTCTTTCTGAAGCGTGCCTGTTCTTTCCCCTACGTTAATAACTCCACAGTGACACCTGCTGGCGAGGGAGAATGGCTAGGGCGCGGGGCCAGCAGCAGAGCTCCCAGACTGTGAAGAGAGATCTGCAGGCCCCGTGGCCATTGGCATTGGCTGTCCCCACTCCTTCCACGGGGACACTGGAGCGCTGCCTCATGATTGATAGACGGACTCTGGGGCTCCTTGGAGTTGGCCCGGTGTTTGAATCAGGTCCAGAAGCAGAGGACCTCCGTGGGCCTGGCGGGGACACCGGACCTCATCTTATTGCCACGTTTCTCCCGCTCCCCGCTACCTCGTTTCTGTCTGCCGCCGTGAGTCCCCTCCACCACATGCCATTCGTGACTGTTTGTTTCTCCATGGATCTCTGTGATCCTGAGCTTAATAACAAAGTGAAATTGAAAAAAAGTCCCCTGGCATAACTGAGAACAAGACGACTTCCGCGGAAAGTGCCAAAATGTTTTAGAAATAAACAGCAGACAACAGAGTCGTTGCATATTTCACTAGGCAGGATAGTAATTTATGTAATGTATTTTTAACTGTGAGAAGTGATGGGGAAACCACTTAAATATAAAGTGAATTGAAGATTTGTCAGTTATGTGGTTCATACAGTGGCAGATCTAGAAAACGTTATACAAATTGAAGGATTACCAGCAGAGAATGACTACAATCGGAGCTCTTATTTGAGTTCTAACTCCCCCTATCGCTGGGAATGTTATGCTTTCTGGGAATAGTTTGCTTTCTGTGAAAGGAACTAGAGTTACATACCGTCAGTCACATATTCTTTTAAAATCACCTGCCTTCGTTTGCGTTTGAGTTCTTCAGCCTTCGTGGCAGCCTCTGTGACGTTCAGATGACCTGAATATCATCTATCCGGCCCCAAATCGCTCCGTGTTTATTTTGGTTCCTGCCCCCATTTTAGGTGGAGGGACCTTTTGGAGAACAATGGAGGATTCACCAAGTCTGATGGAGTTATATGGAAATAACTAGTCTTTAAATGCTGTGACTATTGTGGTTACAACAGTCAGGGGAAAACAGCATCTGTAAGCCATGGTCAATTCACACTCAGGCACACACCTTTCCCCCAAAGCTACCCAAGGTTATAACTCTTCATCTCTTGCCGCCCCTCTCCACCCGCCCCACAACCTGCCACTCCCTCATTCTCCTGTCAGTCCACCTCACCCTTTCAACCCTCAGCTATTCTTCAAGACTTGCTCAAAAGCCCTTTGCAAAGTTCCTGAGTTTTCAATGGAAAGGTTTCTTTGTAGATGAAATGCGCCCTCTAGTGGCAACTCTAAAACTTGCGGTCTGTATTCTATTCTTAGGATTTGGGGGCTGCTGGTTTGGCTGCTTCCTTCTTCCAGGACCCATCCAGGCCTGTTCTCACTCCTGTTCTAACTGCTTTCCTCCAAAACAATCCTACACTCCTTTTCACAATATGCAGAAACTCCCAGGATCTTTCTTTTGTCTACTATGGGTGCAGCTCATTCTCCTAGGATCCTCCAGCCCCCTGGGCTTCCCTGATGTAGAGTTACTGGGCTTCTGACATCAGAAGTCACATGCTGAGGATGGTAACACCATCCTGGCAGTCGGTTAGTGGATTAACAAACACTTGTCTCCCATCTCCCCTTACAGAGGACTAGATTCCCAGTTTGACTAGGAACTAGAGCCACATTACATTTGAGTTTCACAGTGCTGCAGTATTTAACCCACCCCCAAAGTCCTACATCCCATCATGTTGAAGAAGAGGAGTGCGGCCACTGTTATCTGTGCAGAGAGAAAGGCTGGCAAGACTGAATATATTTTAATCAACAAGTTTTCTCCCCTTGGAAGATGACTGAAAGACACTGGACTTCAGGGAGCTCAGAATGGCTACAGTAAACCACTCAAATGTCACTGCAGTTACTGCACGTCTCCTGAAAATGCTAAAATAGGGAATGATGACACTGAGACAATTTCACCAAAAACATTCCTGCAGTTTGGGGTTTGGCTGGTACTTCTATTTAGCAAATTTGAGAAAGCTTGCTACATAAGGATGCATACCAATAATTCTGGTAACCTATAATGAGTTCTGTAAGGTTTTTTCTTGTATCCTTTCCTTATTACTTCAATACCAGTAACTGATGAAGGGATCAGTGTGGTTTGCATGTATTTGAATAACCAGGATACTTTAGCTCTACTTTTTGATTTGACCTGAAGAATCACCAAGAAGTCTCAAGTAGTCCCATGAGTTTTAGAAACCTGAAGTCTGCAGGTTAAAGAATTTGCAGCAAGGTAACCTGTGGGAAAAGAACGTGAAGGAAACATTTGGCAGTTTGGCTAAAGCTTAATAATTGATTCAATTTTCTGATTTTCAAAAATTGCAATGAAAGGAAGTTTTGATGTGTTGTATCTTCTTTGTAGTAGTAAATAAGTGTGTGTGTGGAGAAAGAATAAAATTGACATTTGACTACCTTTAAAAAAAATACCTACCTTTTT
Organism: Arctocebus calabarensis; assembly: GCA_963573935.1. Classification (NCBI taxonomy): domain Eukaryota; kingdom Metazoa; phylum Chordata; class Mammalia; order Primates; family Lorisidae; genus Arctocebus; species Arctocebus calabarensis. The sequence continues at coordinate 10,776 of CAUYON010186725.1, forward strand.
TTTTCATAGCACTCCAAAAAGAAAAAAAACAGAGAAGATAAATTTTGAAAATTTAAGATAAAGTGCTAGGAAGTACTAGAAGTTTAACTTTTAAAATCTTCTTTCTTAGCAGTTTGATTTTCTCATTCCACAATGCATACACATATCAAAACATCCCATGGTGTTCCATAAATATATATTCAATTATTATTTGTCAATTAAAATAAATAGTTCAAATTTCTGCAATGGGTATGATGAGAAACTATTGAAGGCAAAGAGATAGGAAATTGGTGCTACTCTGGGTGTGAGAATTGCTGCATCTCCCTCTAGTCTAAGCAGGCCAGTGAACAGGTGTTCTGTGGGATCTTCATCAGTCAGAAAAAAGGGACCTGGATTTAGCACCCACTGTTCAATGGCATGTGAAACAAACGTCACTACAAAAGCAAAAAAGAAGATTCCAGGTCACTTCATGCTCAGGGTCAAGTGCAAAAGGGAGAAAAACAAATACGTAAAAGTCAATTAAGGACTATTTTTTCAGAAACTTAAAAACATCAGCACAATTACTACAAGTGAGTTGATGCTCTATGGGGTATTACTAATGATCAATACGTGATATTCGCTCAGACGACAAAGGACTTTATTTATGCTGCCTTGGAGAAGATGGCAGTTCTTTAACCATCTTTAGTTTCTCTCTGGCCTTAATTTTTTACATCTACAATGTATCTAAAATTTATTCTCTTTCTCTGCTAATTGCTTAGTTGAGGTCTCAAGATCACTCTGCCTGAACAGTTGTGAGACACTCATGGACTCAAATCCCCTCTATTTGTTTCACCCCAAGCCTTTTCACCCATTCTCCACAGAGCCCTGTTCTGATCCCTGCTTTAAAAATGGTTGGTGACCTCCTGTTTTCTAATACAACAGTTGCCAGTGCATATTCAGGATTTTGATTCCTGGGGATGTTACTGACAAATGAAGGGTGTTCCACATTAGGGAATGGCACATAGGCACTGAGAATTACCAAGAGGCCGAGTGAGTAGGGGGAGGTAGATCCTAGATCCTTCCACCCAGGAGACCTCTGCAGAGCCTTCCCTCCCAACTGCTGCTGAGTTAAGCCCTCCTTCCTCTGCACACCCTCAATACTTTAGACATACATTGAATACATACACACTGCATTACATTCCCCTAGTTATATGCTTCACACGCTGTTAGAGTACCAGCTCTTGAGAGGAGGAACATTATCCAATCATGTTTATAGTCCACCACCCAAGCCAAGGAACTAAGGAAAACAAGGATAACAACTTCCTACAGTCAACCAAGGTAGACTCTAAGTAAAAAGTATAGCCAGCCCTCAAAAGGGATGATAGAGCTTCACAGTTTCCTGTTTTGAAGTTTAAGACTTCCCAAACTTTTATCCACGCAGCACTGGATAATTAGGGTTCTAAAATAAAAGAGAATAAGACTTCATGAATGTTTGAACAGTCATCCAACTATATTTCTCATTAATATTAATTTCCCTGTGAAAAAGTTGATAGTAGAGTGGTCTTCTATTAGGTATTTCTTTTTACTGAAACACAAGGAGATGAAGCAATGTGCCTTGTTCATTTACACCTAATTTTCCTCTGTTCATTTATACCTAATTTTCCTCTGATAACATGAAAGTTAGGTTAAGACAGGGGCCTGTCCTCTAACAGGGGCCATGGTTTTGATACAAGGATAAAAAGAGATATTAACCTCTCATGTGGCCAGCTTCAGGGGTGTGACCTGCGCAGTCACGTAGGGTCCCCCACTCTGAAGGACCCCACACTTGGTTCATGCTCTGCAGCTACCGTCTTGAAATTCTTGATAATTTTGCAACAAAAGACTCCGTATTTTCTCTTCTCATTAAGCCTCACAAGTTCCAAAGACAGTCTCACAGTGGGGAACCCTCAGAAACCACTTTTTACCTCCCTAAACAGGCAGCTTTCCGGGAAGTCCCTTGCCCAGAACAGAGAGAGAGAACAAAACCAGCCGGTGTAGTTGGAAGTCAGGGAAGGAGGAGAAAGTGCAGCTAGAATCCAACTCACCGGAGGCACCAAGGACCCTTCGGCCCCTCTTCTGCCCTGCGTGCTCAGTGTGCAACTAACCGAGAGGCTCTGCAGAGGCTCATCTCGGCTTTTCTGCTCCAGGTTCCACCATTACTTTATGAAGCACTAGCAGCATCCATGGCTCCCTCGAGGTGGCACCAAAACAGCCCCAAGGCCCCCCAGATCCCACAAAGCCTGGAGGCACTGTTACAAAGAAAGATTCCCCGAGGCCAGCGCTGGCCTCAGACATGCAACTCTGCCATCAGCATGGAGAGCTCTGCTATTCATTTTCTAGAACAAACTCTCCACCCTCTTCACAACAGCAAATCATTCTACAATGTGCCCATAGAATCTCTTCAACACTTGGCTATGTGTTCCTTGCTTTGCTCTAGTTCAAGTCAAAAACAAAGAATTGTTTTCTTATTTGTCTTAATGAACAACTTTATAACTCCTGACATTTTTGGAATTATAACTCCCTAAATTGGACAAAAAGCAAATGCAGAAGCTTCACCTTCTTATGTCTAACATTTGTTTTTAAATTTGAATTGGGTTGGAACTAATGTTGTAAGAATTCTCTGTGACACATGAAAAAATTAGAAACACCACGGGGTGTCAGAGAACTGGGGATGGAAACTACCTAAGAAAACAATTAACGTGGGAAGGAGGTGCCATAAATACAGGGGGCTCTCACCCACAGCTGGCGTTCATGCACAGGGTAGGCACCATATTTCAACTAGCTTGTGAGGCAAGGCTAAGTTTTATGTGTTGCACTCAACAAAGGTCCCTTGTCTCTGATTTGAGCTTTAAATTAAATGCATTTAAATAATCACCGTCTTGGAGAGAAGCTTGGGATAGCCATCACATATCAGGATCCCTCGTATGAAACCAAGGACTGAATACTCTCTATGGGAGGCCGATTCTAGCAAGATCGATAAATGAGAGGTGGTATGTGGCAAGGTCTCTTCCTGTGGCCATAGCCATGTAGCTATGAGTGAGTCTTTGAACACTGGGATCAATTTCCTTCTCTGTAAAGGGAGAAAGCAGACAAAAATTGTCAGGATTAAAAAAAAAAATCAATGTTGTCACAAGAATATGGGCTGCTTCACATTCCCCAAGGGCTCATCTGAGCACTTAGCTTTGAGTTTGCTGCTTATGGAACCTTGGGCAAGTCATGAAACCTCTTTAAACTTCCCTCCACCAAATACTGCAGAGGGTGTGAGGCAACAGGAGCTCTCATCCACTGCTGGTGGGAGCGCAAGATGGTGCCGCCCATTTGGAAGACTTTTATGCAGTTTCTTACAAAATTAAGCACACTCTTCCCTTGTGACCCAGCAATTGTGATCTTTATATTTACTCTAAGAAGTTAAAAATGTATGTCCTGAGGTCGGGCATGTAATCCTAGCATTCTGGGAGGCCAAACTGGGTAGATCGCTTGAGCTCATGGATTTGAGACCAGCCTGAGCTAGAGAGAGACCCCAGTAGTCCCAGCTACTCAGGAGACTAAGGCAAGAAGATCACTTGAGCCCAAGAGTTTTAGGTTGCTGTGAGCCATAGCACTCTACCAAGGGTGATAAAGTGAGACTCTATCTCAAAAAAAAAAAAAAAACCCTGTGTCCTGCACATGAATGTGTATTGCAGCTTTGTTCATAATTGCCAAAAATTGGAAACAACCAAGATGTCCTTCAGTGGGTGAATAGACAATCACACTGTGGTACATTCACACAATGGAATATTATTCAGTGCTAAAAAGAAATGAACTATCAAGCCATGAAAAGAAAGGGAGCGACCCTCAATGCATCACAATATGCAAAAGAGGCCAGTCTGAAAAGGCTACATACTGTGTGATTCTAACCAGGGGACATTCTGAAAAAGACAAAAACACCGCAAGAGTAAAAACATCAATGGTTTCCAGGGGTCATAAGAGATGGAAGGGTGAATAGACAGAACACAGAGCACTGGGGAGCAGTGGGCCAATTCTGCAGGGGAGCAGAATCGTGAGTACCTGTTGTTACACATTTGTCCAAACCCGCAGAATGTACCACACTAAGAATACAGATGGCGAGGATGTGTCAGTGGTAACAGATGCACCACTCTGGGCTAGGATGTTAATCCTGGGGGAAGACCGTGCGTGGGGTAGGGCAGGGAGGATATGAAAAATCTGTACCCTCTGCTCCATATTGCTGTGAACTTAGAACTGCTCTGAACATTTGTTAAAAAATAGGGCTATGGTGATTGTTATCTAAAACCCCTTCTAGCTTTAGTTTCTGGTGCTACATGAGGCCAATATGTGTTTGTTAAATGAAGTCAACTTTTTTTTTTGCAGTTTTTGGCCAGGGCTGGGTTTGAACCCACCACCTCTGGCATATGGGACCAGCGTCTTACTCCTTTGAGCCACAGGCGCTGCCCAATGAAGTCAACATTTGAGAAGCACTTGTGTTATCTTGGCCCCTGGTTCTGGATTTGCAGAGCTGCCGTGATTCTCACTACTGCATTTAGCACTTCTGTACCACTGTTCCCCGATCTTGATCTTGGTTTTTCTGTGAGCTGTTGCGATTATTGGGCCTGTACTACTCTACTCCCTGCCAATTACTGTTATTGTCCTTAATTTCGAAAGGTAATAACAGATGAGGGCACAGTAAGCCCTCATCTAGACAGGGTTATTTGGGCTTAGACAACCCCTCAGGTGTAAAAGCGAGGCAAAAATTTCCATTTGGGCATTCAATTAGAACTAGACTTTAGTAATATTTTATTCCTAAGATAATAGCCACCAAGTGGAAAGCCCAGAGTGATTAACTAAGGATACTTGGCTTTTGTAATAAGTTGCTAATAAATTCAGACATTGAGCCATCTCTTTATACATGGGACTGCTCTGAATCTGCCAAAGCCCTGGGCCTCTTTTGATGATATGCCTTGAATGGTAAGGTAGAATAGTAGACTGAGTTTTTCAGAGACGCTGGCAGATCCCCTAGTCAAATGTGCATTGTCATGGTCACATGACTTTAGCAAGACCTTGAACCTTTTTTAAAGCACCGGTTTTGTTTTCTATTTGTAGAGTAGAGAAAACACTATCTTTTCTCTGCCCAATTCTCAAGGCTCACCTATATCTGTTCAAATGAGATCTTGCATTTGCAAATGGATTGGACACTGGGGGGCCCTGGTACCACTTCTACCTTACATTTTACTTCTTCCATTCTCCCATCCTCTAGATTTCCCAAGAGAAGCTAAGAAGAAAAAAAAATTAATGTAGGACATGCAGATACAAATAGTCAAGGCCTAAGATGGTACATGAACCAAGGTTTCTTTTTATGTAGAGTGTTGTGACATGACGCTCATCAATGGATGATCCTTTAGTCTTAGAGTTAGGGCCAAAACAAAGTAAGTCCATCACTGACTCAGTGATGACTACAAACATCCTTCATATCTCCAGAGACATATTTATACTTCTATATATCTCATAGACACGAGTCACAGAGCAGGGAAATTAAAAATGCTTGCCCACCTTGCTCAAGACACACACATGCTATTTGATCATGAAAGTTTAGCTGGGTTCCTTTGCTGACTCAGGTCCCATTTCCATAAAGGGGACAAGTTAAATGACTTTGACTTAGCAGACCCCACCTTGATTATAGAACAATGGTGCCATCACCAGGAATAAGATTTATTGACATCATGTACCTCCTGATATGATGCACAAGGAACCCATCACCCCTGTGGTGTTCTTTCCCTAAATCCATGGCTCCGTTCTGTGATAACATCAGACAGATCTAAAGGAGACTCATTTGACAAGGTATTTGGCCAGCACTCATCAAAAGTGCCAAGGTCATGAAAGGGAAGCCTGAGGAATTGTCACAGTCAGAGGAGACAAGAAGACATTGCAACTAAATGCAATTAGAATCCTGGACCCAATCTCAGAACAGAGAAAGGACACTGGAGGAAAGGCTGGTGAATTCCAAATAGGGAGTGTAATTTAGCTGATGGTATCATATCAAGGGCAATTTCTTAGTTTTGAGAGTTGTGCCATGGTTTCAAGAAGTGTTAACACAAGAGAGGATGAATAAGGATGGGAGGAGAGATATCCATTCTCTTTGCAACTTCCCTATAAGTTTACATTTATCTCAAAATTTTAAAAAGTAAAAGAAAAAATAATCACAGTGTTTGACTTGATTTTCTAGTCCCCATGTATGAGAACCTCAAGGAGAAGTCAGAGCCAGGATTAGATATGGTGGCAGGAGGGAGATAATATCTAAGTTGTTTAAATTGATGCAAAGCTCACAACTAACATGGTTGTTATCTCTGCAAAAAGTATATCTACGACTGTTTTATACCAGACTGTGAACAAATAACTGAGAATTAGTTTGATTAGCACCTGCCAGCAGCCTTCTTCTCCCTAACCCACCACTCCTCCTCCAACCTCCCACCTGCCTGAAAAAGGGGGAGCTCTTCTCTGAAATCATAGCATGCTCCAATTTTTGTGTAAACCACTGCAAAGGCACCGACTCTTTTCTTTTTACATTGTTCCCATGAAATGTGCCATTAGGGGCTCAGAATAATAAAGACTGCTGTCATAATTAAGCTCCGGGATGTATTTCAAAGACTCACAGACATTAGAGATGAGAAAGACCCAGCAGGTCATCCAAGCCTGTCTCCCTGCCAGTGCAGGATGGCTGTGTGCAATTTGGCAGATCTGTTATCAGGCTATAAAAATTCTAAACTATTCAAAAAAAATTACCACATTGTATAAATTATGATAAAAAGTTTACCTTATGCCTGGGCAATTTTTGAATATAGGGTGGGGGCGGGGAGGGAGTAAGTCACTGAATAGCTTTCTAAAAACAATTACTGTCCTATTTAGAATATATTTTCCAAGGTGAAAGTGTGGTTATTTTCCACTCAATGTGACAGCCTGTGCTTATTGTTATGCAAGAGTTGCCTCCCTGCATCTGATAATTTAAAATTTAGCGCTGACCCCAGCTGTCCCTCAAATGATATTATAAATGCGCTTGCAATAGTTCCAGCTTCTTCTGGTTTTTATTTAAGTGTCAGACTTGAGCACAGTTGTATACGATGCCGCCTCTGGGGCTCAGACATTCTAACCCCAATGTCTTCATTCTTTAAGAGTAAAGATCAGAAAGAAATATTCCAAAAGCCTTTCAATGAAGGATACTCATGACACTGCACCCCATTCAGTTGAGTGAGGCCTTTTTCAGGCAGAAAGATGAAGTGACCAGGATGCACATACTGATTCCAGTAGAAATGGGCAACAGCAACTACCTGCCCTGCCACCAAAAGCAGGAAGTACTTTCAGGGGTAGAATTTAAAGGAGAATGATCAAAATGAAAGGGTTAATTGATAGTCCAGGACTGTATCCCTGACATATGTTGTAATTATGTACAATGTGGAAATATAGCAGAAGAAAGGATATAGGCAGATAAAATCTGGTGAAATGCATGACCATTGCATCATCAAGAATGGACATTTGTTTGTACTCTATCACGTTGGACAAGGAGAAAGGGGAACACAACAAAGGTAAATATGTCAATATTTCCCTCCATTTTTGAGCTTTCTTTATTTGGAAAATACAACTAATCTTTATATAATACATAAGAAAATCTAGGTCTTGTCCTATGGGAAAAAAAAGAACATTGTTGTAAGAACTGTGCCTTGGCTTTCTTTACAAGTTCCATAGTAGGTGGGCAGACCACACTTGCAATAAGACATGGCAGAAACCCACGTGAAGAAGTACATCTTGTTCAAGATCTGCCTGATGGGGGGAGAGTGAGACCCCATCTCTACTAAAACCAGAAAAATTAGCCAGGTGTTGTGGCACACACCTGTAGTTCTGTAGTCCCAGCTACTCAAGAGGCTGAGGCAAGAGGATTGCTCAAGCCCCAGAGTTTGAGGTTGCTGTGAACTATGAGGCCATGGCACTCTACCCAGGGCAACAGAGTGAGATTCTGCCTCAAAAGAAACTGAAAAAAGAAAAGTAGCACATCCTAAGGGCCGGTAGTTCTGCATTTGACATCCCTCCATCACTCTTCTTTCAATTTGATGGCATGTTCATGTATGTGTTCATATAGGCAGACTAGACCCTGTTTGTCCTTGCATTTCAAACTTTCATTGATCAGTTGGTGAAAACTTGGAATGAACTTCTCCAATATTCTGGTGTTGTACACAGTGCTTATTTCCAAGGTCAGCCCACAAAATTCATGATCAGAGCCGGTATCATGCCCTTAAGCACATCTAGATAGAGAATGCTGAAAACCCTGTGAGTTCACATACCATCAGAACTTATGCCAACAATCCAGTACTTCTGAATAAATACTGAGTGTCAACTCCATGATCATTTGTATAAAATGATGTCAAAAATTGATTGTTCATTAAGTATGAGTATTTTGGTATTGAAAATAAGTAACGGTTTAGACACAAGACAACAACAAAAATAATAAGATGTTTCTATGACTACAACAAGGAATGGGGGTCAGAATGAAATATACTGCAAGAGACCTAAACCCTTAAACATAATTGTGTGAGCCATAAATTCTCAACTCACACAGCTTTCTCAATTCTTCAGTGGTATACAAGCAGTAAAAACATACGTCCTTCTATCCTTCAGCTCTTATTCTTACCAGGGATATGGACATTAACCTATTGGAGGAAAACTAACCCTAAATTTTCTTTTTGTGTTTTGGTTTAGCTTTTGGGATTGCCAAGAATAGGGATGCCTTCAATCTAGTTCAATTCAGAGAGGTGGGTGGTCAAGTGAAATATACAATGCCAGAACAAATAGTCTCACAAAAAGCTAAGAACCCAAAACAAAGACCTCAACTGCCTGGAACTGGAAGGTGGAAACAAGGAAGTTGTGAAGGCAAAATCAGAGGCCTCATGACAGCCCTCTGGCCTCCCAGGGACTCCTCTGTGATCTCCATGAGGACGGCTCTCTGGTCTGCTGCCACCAGCTGCACATGCCTCCTCATATTGGTCTCTGCCCTGAGCCTTCTGCTTGTGCTTGGCCCGTCACTGACTCCATGTTCCCAGGGTGAAATACAGAGGGAAGGGGAAGGAAAAGAACCCGTCTTCTTAACCCTTCTCTGGCCCTGGGAGATTGGTCATAATCATCAGTGGTTGGACAGGCTATGGATGGGCTGTCCTCAGGTCAGTTGTCCCACCCTGATATAATTATTGTACCGATCATAAACTGGGGACCTGCTCCCAAAAAGTACAATAGGAGTGAAATCTGTTACATTATTAACACTTTTTATTAAGAAGTGTATGGCAACAAAGTGCTATACGTAAATAAAATCCAGTAATGCTTAGTGTAGATAAAGGAAATACTTCTACCCAGTTGGGAACACCAGCTATACCATAACCTTATCCTTGCACTTAAACTTCTCATGCTGGGAATAACTTGCTCACTTGTATACATTTAAAAAGGAAGGTAGAACTCAAAACATTTGCTACCTATGCTCTGTTCCAGTTCTTTAAGGAAACATCTATTTATTTATTGACCTAAATATCAATAAATAGGCTGCACAATATTTGCTTAATATAAATATTCACAGGGAACTCTACGGACCCCTTATGCCCTCGAAATCAATTCGTAGGCAATCTCAGGCTAAAAGCTTACCATTATAGTCTTTCCAGGTGTCACTGTTCAATTTCTTATTGTCCAGTTTCTCCTAAGTCATCAATAAAAGTGACCTGGCCAGAACTTAACAGCAGGGTGACCCAGGCACTTCACACAGTCATTCATCCAGCCAGTGTCCACTGAGCACCTGCCGTGGTACAGCTCATGTGAACACTTGGTCAAAGAAGGTTCAACCAAAAACGTGGAGTATAGGGTTTCAGTAGTCATGGGCATACTATCAGTGACACTTCCCTTATCTTGGTGATCACTCAGAAGAATTAACTGCCATGGCCATGACATGGTACCATGACCAGCAGGTCCTCTTTTACCAGAACAAGAAGTGACGTCAAAATCATGAGCCGTTTTCCTGACAGATTCCTTACAAAGACAGCAAGCAATAAACTTAGAACACAAGCTAGCTATCCTGTTCTTCAAGCTCTCTAAATGACTATTTTAATGTCATGGAAAGACAAAAAACACATACTGTCTTTCCTAAGACTACAACAGACAACAGCCTAGAGTAGAAATGTCCCCATGCCCACTTTCCCTCAAGTACAGACTCTTGAAAAATGTAAGGTTAGGGACTATGACCTCCAATGCCATTGAAAGTCTGCACATAACATTTAACTATATAGATCTTCCCTACCAACAGACTCCTGTTGGCCAGAAGCTCTCAGATAGCAAAGACTGAGTTTAATACATTTGGTACGTTGTCTGTGTTAGACATTGTATTCTTACAGTGAAGTCAACTAGAGAAGAGAAAATGTTACTGAGAAAATCATAAGGAACAGAAAATATATTGGCTATGCATCAAATAGAAATGAATCATTACAAAGTTCTTCATCCTTGTTGCTTTCAGGTTGAAAAGGCTGAGAAGGAGGAGAAAGGGGAGGAGTTGGTCTTGCTGTCCCAGAGGAGGCAGAGGAGAGAGAGGTAGGGGAGGTGGAAGGAGAGGCAGGAGCTCCTGATGTCATTTTTATCAAAAAAAGTCCTGTGTACGTGAACCCAAGGAGTTCAAACCCACCTGTTTGAGCATCCACCACACTAGCAATTCTGTCACTTTGTTCTGACCGGGGTTAACTCTCACACGCCACCCGAGGCACATTTCACTCTTTGGTCAATCATCACGTGGAGATTTGATTTCTCTTCCCTGGAAGACAGCCATGTTTCCTAACCAAGCCACGTTCCAAAGCGTTTTTATTTCTCTGAAGTTAAAACCACAAATCGCCGTTCTCCAGATAAGTATGTGGATAGCACATAGCAGCCAAATCTTTGTGGGAAGTTGCTTGTCTTTCTTGTCTATTCTGGGAAATTCCGGCCTAAGACACGGTCATGATGATGAGGTTTACACGTGCTTTTCTAACCTTGAGCACTCAACGGTGCTCCAAGACCTTGTCCCAGTTCTTAGGCAGGGGCAATATTGTTCAAGAACAAACTCCCGAGATCAGTGATGCACAACGTACTTTGGTACAAAAGACTGAGAGGAGGAAAGAGCAAAGGCAAAAGAAGCCCGTGCTGGAGACAGAACAAAAACTCAGACCAGAGGCTGAAAACAGGGGAATTTTTGAAGTCACTCACAAATGCTGTGTCTATCTTCGAGAGGCCATTTCCTTCCATTTAGCACTTTTTGTTTTATTTTATTTTTCCTTTTTGCAGTTTTTGACGGCTCCGGGTTTGAACCCACCACCTCCGGTATATGGGGTCGACGCCCTACTCCTCTGAACCACAGGTGCCGCCCAGCACTTTTTATTTTCTGAGCTTTATAACCTCTTACGTAAATGTAGCAGAGAGGAAAAACTGGCCTATCCTGTGATACAGGATATCAGACTGGCAGCCTCACTCAGTCTCCCCAGTGGTGTGAGCAAGACACTGTTCCAAAAAGAAATAATGCAAAAAGAACGGGAAGAGATCACAGAGATCTCCCCTTTCCATTTAATTTCAGAGAAAAGGACCTGAAGTTGATTTCTGTTTAGATCAGTGGTATACCAGTTGGAACATGGTGCCTGGCACTGCCACACAGTAATATGATCTGTGCTGTAAATAGCTGCCAAATAGCCATGTGGTGGCTGGCAGCACGCTACGTGTTGTGATGAGAGCGATCTGTTTCAAAGGGAAGCCACATAACAAGAGGGCAAAAAAAAAAAAAAAGAAAAAAGAAAAAAAGACAAGAAAAAAGCTGAGGTGCAGGAGAGCCGTTTTTCATTATCTTACTGTGTTTCTCTTTTTATGTTTATTCAAATTAGGAGTCTTTGTGGGCTGGCCATCTATATTTGGGAACCCACCCAAGTAATTTCTGAAATGATTTCTCTTCTTCGGCAGTTTGTTTCCTCCAAATGAGACACCAGATTACCATTCCCATCCTATCCTTTCAGTTTTTCCTGCTCTCATCAAGTTCCCGGGCAAGCCTAGATGAGAAGCTGAGATGCGAGAGGTTTCTAAGATGAGTGTGGGAATAAAAAAAGAAAAGAAAAGAACTAGAGGTGGAGATAGTATACAGTGACCCTTGAATAGTAAAGTGAGAGATCTTGGATCATATGGTGAAGAGGGCGGCGCCCGTGGCTCAGCGAGTAAGGCGCCAGCCCCATATACCAAGGGTAGCGGGTTCAAACCCGGCCCCAGCCGAACTGCATCAAAAAATAGCCGGGCATTGTGGCAGGCGCCTTTAGTCCCAGCTACTCAGGAGGCTGAGGCAGGAGAATCGCCTAAGCCCAGAAGATGGAGGTTGCCGTGAGCTGTGTGATGCCACGGCACTCTACCAAGGGTGACAAAGTGAGACTCTCTCTGTATAAAAAAACAAAAAAAAAGAAAAAAGAAAAAAACAAAAGAAGAATAATAGCAACAGTAGCTAATATTTCTTGAGCGCTTTGTGAACATCTCACTGACCTTATTTCACAGTGTGGCTGAGCTGCAGAGAGGTTGCAGCTCCACACCACGCTGGGATCCCAGCCCCGGCTGTCTCTTTCTGTCCTGGGCCCTCTCTCTTAACCACGATGCCCCCAAGCCACCCTATTCAGTTAAAAGCCAACTGCAGGCTAGTTATTGCTCTGGGGACTTTACCCAGTTGTAGTGTTTGGAAGTAAGTGAAGCGGCTCAGTCATTTGCCTGCGGCACACAGGGAGGGGTAAGGCTCAGAAGCCCACTCTTCCTCACAGCCTTGTAAGCACTGTGAGCGGTGGTGCCAATACTAACACCAGGAAGTTGTTTCTACAGGCAAAGCTGCTTTCTAAATGCTGGACTTTCTCCTTTGCCCTCAGAGGGCCCATAACCATTTGGGTGGTTTCAGACTGCTATGTCCTTGCACCAAATTCTAGATCGCTGAGGTCACTGGGCAGGTCACTTGCTGTGCTGCATCAGTCCACGCAACGCCTCTCTTTGTGCAATTTCACGTTTTCTTCACTCAACTGATTCAACATATAGCCCCAGAAATTTTCCAATTTCATTCAAACATGTTCAAAACATATTCCCTCCACTAATGGGAAGAACTCAGTGGGTATCATGGAAAGAACATACCGAGTCTAACACCTGGAAACCAGCCATCACCCCTTCTTAGCTGTGTGGCCTTAGGTATGTTACATACCTCTCGTGTCAGTTCCCTCAACTCTCCGAAGGGACTGACACCATCGGTCTGCGAAAGGAAAGCAGCGGGCGTGCAGAAACGTTCAAAAATCACGGGTCTCACCTTCCTGAGTCTTGTCTTGACTTCCCTCCAGTGGAAATTTACAGAATGCTTTTCATTTTTCTAATAGGATTTTAATTGTCCACAACCACTTAACTCACAATAACTTTGAGTAGATAATCACTATTATTCCTCCGTTTTTAGATACATCCACATGCGAATAGCAAAGTGACTAAAAAAAAAAAAAATGGACTCTATAAAGTCTAAGACTCAAAGACTGACCAGGTTGTTGTGCAATTGAGTTGTGCTGGCTTGGCTATGGTCCCAAAAGTCTACATAAATAATCTTTGAAATGTTTCAAGACACATACACAAAAAAATGTTAAAACTTCAGTATTAAGTAAAAAACTCGGTTTGCAAAACTTTGCTCTGTCTGACCTCTTTCTAATTACCTGTTAGAACTATTAATACAGCTTAATTTTAGCAGTAGAATTATGGATGAAATCTGTTTTCTTTCGTTTTGTTCTTTTGTACTTTCTGAATTGTCTAATGAATATGTATTACTTTTGTAAAGAAAAACAGCTTGGAAAATTAAAAGATTTCTTGAACATCTTTTCCCCCTGTCCTATTGTGTCTTTGAATAGGCAGTAACAAACTGTAGGTACTTACTATGTGTTTTTCTGAAAGCTTGATAGGGAGTGAAATATTTGGCTTTGAGGCTATTTCACGATTAAGACAGCAATGCGATGAAGCAACAGGGTACCGTATATTGCCGTGTATAATGTGCTCCCCTGTATAAAACATGTCCACGTTTTGGGCCCAAACTTTCAGGGGAAAAAAAATCTTTCATTTATTTATTATTATTTTTTTTTATTAAATCGTAGCTGTGTACATTAATGCAATCATGAGGTACAATGTGCTGGTTTTATATACAATTTGAAATGTTTTCCTCAAACTGGTTAACATCGCCTTCACAGCATTTTCTTAGTTATTGTGTTAACTATATTGTGTTAACATTTATATTCCATACCTAGTAAATTTCACATGTACCCTTGTAAGATGCACCATAGGTGTGGTCCCACCAATTTTTGTTTATATTAACATATTTGTTTTTTGTATCATGAAGGCATTTATCATTTTTAACACGTTATGGTACAAGAAAGAGTTACATTTTTAATGCATAAGCATAAATAAAAGGATTTAAAACACTTAGATATAGAGTGAGTACTGCTCATGTATCATGCAATTCTATTTGCCCTTCAAAAATCTGGGAAAAAAGTGCTATTATACACAGCAAAATGTGGTAAATTTGGCACATGTTACTATCTATGAGAAATTCTCGTGGACAGGTAAAAGTATTAAAAGTCATAAAATGGTGAAATTTCTGGGATCAGTCAAAAACCACAGAATCTATACATAAAATTATAGGATGTAACACTGGCTGTGCTTGTAGTCATTTGGGCCACATATGCACATAGAGAGAGTAGCAAAAACAACTGTTTTTCTATATTGCCTTTTAAGAATAAATGCCTTTGGCTTTTACTGCTAATGAATTAAATATAAGAATTTCTTAGAATCTAAATTGAGTCCATTTTTAAAACCCTTTTTCTGATCCTTTCACCATATCATCTCTCTTTCATAAATTTCCCTTTTCCCTTTATCTTAGTAGATTTCCCTAGATCAAAAACAAATGATGTAAATAACACAGACTCCAAGGTCTAGTGTAATGTCACAGGACATGTTTTGATTGAAATTAAATAGGAAGCTCAATCTTCTCATTAAACCAGTAAATGGCTTTATGACAGTCACTGGGATTCTTCTAGACAGGCATAAAACTAAACTAGATTTGAGAACATGCTATAAAAACTATATTTCTTTACTGTCTTTGTGAGGCCTCTTTGGATGGGTTTCACACACTCGTTTAAAAGTGAATCCAAGTATGCTTCCTTAAGGAGGTATTATGTGCTCTATCTTCTTTCAGTGAATGGAAATGTTTTAGAACTCTGTGATCTTGTGTTGAGAACATTTCTTCACTTCTTTTCTAAGAAAAAAAAACCACAGCTATCAGAAATAAATAAGAAATTTCCTTCTCAAATACTTACCTGGAGAAACAGGTTAGGGAACACGTAACTTCTCTAGTAAAATGGAATCGTCTACCATCTTGACAGACTGAGATTGCTG
Source organism: Arctocebus calabarensis (assembly GCA_963573935.1). Lineage (NCBI taxonomy): Eukaryota > Metazoa > Chordata > Mammalia > Primates > Lorisidae > Arctocebus > Arctocebus calabarensis. Next base: position 26,238 of record CAUYON010186725.1, read on the forward strand.
TCATGTTTATTACTACTCAAAATTTTAACAGACCTATCCTTCTGCTCTGTTGACCCCCTGGGACCTTATTTACATGCTTTGTAGATAAGCAATGATGAGTGTCACATTTGACCTGTGAAGTGTGACTTGCCACCTTTCTATAACCCCAACACCTCACCCTGGAACTCGTAGATGGTAAAATGTACAATAGTGCTTTTGTTTGTTTTTGCATTTTTTTTTTTTTGTCAAACAGAATGTAACGAGTGTTTTCTACATCCTAAGCATTTTCAAATATGTAAGGTACTGACCATCCCTCCTTGGACACATTGCATACTCTGCTCCAGGTCCTTTGCCACATCATCAACTTCTCTGCACAAAATAACTTCCTTTTTTTTTTCTTCATTTATACTTTACTAGTAATATATTTGACATGTATGCTTGCAATATGCACAACAAGTGAGGTCCCACCAATTACCCTCCCTCCCCCCGTCCCTCCCCACCCCATCTTCCTCTTCTCTTTCTCTCCTTCTTTCTGGGCTATAATTGTGTTTTATCTTTCATCTGAAAGTGTGAATAATTATATATTGATTTCATAATAGTGTTGCGTACATGGTTTTTTTTTTTTCCATTCTTGAGATACTTTACTAAGAAGAATGTGATCCAGCTCCACCCATGAAAACATAAAAGAGGTATGCAGTCTCCATGGCTGCATAATATTCCATGGCATACATGTACCACAATTTGTTTATTAATTCATGGGTCGATGGGCACTTGGGCTGCTTCCATGACTTGGCAATTATGAATTGAGCTACAATAAACATTCTTGTGCAAATGTTTTTGTTGTAAAGGGACTTTTGGTCATCTGGATATATACCTAGTACAGGAATGAACAGGATCGAACAGCAGTTCTCTAAGTGTTCTCCACACTTCTTTCCAGACGGCACGTATTAGTTTGCATTCCCACTGGCAATGCAGAAGTCTTCCTTCTCTCCACAACCACGCCAACATCTGCAGTTTGGGGATTTTGTTATCAAAAACATGCACTAGCTCTTCATTTCTCAACTCTTAGTAATGCTCTCTATTAACCCAACATTCTCCCCTACCAAGAGCCACGACTCTGTGCTCCCCCTCAAAGGCAGCCTTCCTTAGAAGTTACACAAGCTTTTTCCTCTTTCTCCCTCTTCTTAACTTCTCAAACCAATCAAATCTGGGTTTCATTCCCACCACTATGCCAAAACTTCTGTTATTGCCATGGCTAACTTCCAAAGCTTCCATCTCCAAAGCTCGCCTTCTTTTCCCGTCTCACTCATGCTCTCAGTAGCATTGTGAAGATCAAACCTCAGTCCCTACTCGACACATTATTCCCCCTAGGCTTTCTTGATATCACTTCTCCCACCCTCCTTCTGTATCTATTCCGTTCTGCATCTATCTGTTCTGCAGGCTCAGTCTTCTCCCCTCCGCATGTTGGGTTCTCGGGGCAGAGAGAGTGACTCTCTCTAGCCACCCTCCTGAGAGCTCTCACCTTGCTGATGGCTTTAGTGTCGTGGCTCCCCCACATGCCACTCCAGCTGAGGTTGCCCCTCTGAGCTCCTAACTGCCAACTTCAACCACCGGCCAGAATTTCAATGTGGACATGTTGTGTCCATTTCACACATGACACAGTGAACATAAATCATGGATTCCTGTCTCCTCCAAGCTTGTTTCTCTCGTGTCTGCCCAATTCCAGCCTTCTCTACCCACCCACTTGTTTAAGCTGGAAATGTGAGTCATTCTTGATTCTTCTGCTCCCCATCCCATACCAATCCTCACCAAGTCCTTTGCATTGGATGACTCAGAATAAACTATAATGCACAGAGGGGACTGACCAGGCCCCTCCCATTCTCCAGCTTCATCACAAACCTGCCCTCCCAGGGCCCAGCCACACAGGATTTCTAGAATGTGTCTGGTTCTTTCCCTCTCTCAGGCCTTTCTTCCATTGCTTCCACTTTTTACCCAGATAGCGATATACTCAGAGTTCTTTCCTTGAGAAGAACTTCTCTTACTACACACCAAGTGTGGTTTTATCTCTCCTATGGCTTGCATATTTTCCTTTAAAGGATATATCACAATTCATAAATGTACAGTTATCTTTTGGTCACTGTTTATTCTCAATATCCCTCGTTTGAATCCTAGTTTGAAGAATAAAAAAGGCTATGTTTTGTTTAGTAACATGTATCCAAAATCTAGCACCACTTTTGAAATGTAGCAAGTATGTAGTCACTGTTGAATCAATTAGTGAATATTTTATTTTTTATTTTATTTTTATTTTTATTTTGTGAAACAGTCTCGCTTGGTTGCCCCAGACTAGAGTGCCATGCCATTATATCTCACAGCGACCTCAAACTCCTGGGTTAAAGTGATCCTCCTGCCTCAGCCTCCCAAGTAGCTGGGACTACAGGTGTCCACCACCATGCCCAGCTAATTTTTCTATTTTTAATGGATACAGGGGTCTCACTCTTACACATGCTAGTGGTCTCAAACTCCTGAGCTCAAGTGGTCCTCCCATCTTAACCTCTCAGAGCGCTAGGATTATAGGCCTGAGGTACCACACCTCGCCTAGTGAATATTTTAGATGAAAAAACTGAGACAAAGGAGATGAACAGTTGGTCAAATTTTAGGTTTAGTATCCAAGATTGGAATTCACCTCTGCAGACACAGGTAAATCACATTTCTCACCACACCATAAAAGGCTCCCTATAAGGGACCCAAATAAAGAGTTCATCGGGAACCAATTGGCTTAATCTTCTGCAGAGGAATTAAAAGAATAAATTCACCAAGGAACACTGCATTAGAAAGGAATTCTTGCACCCCAAAAAACTTTGTAACTATTAAATATTTCCCAAGCTATGAATTGCCAGATGGTATCCAGAAGAAATGTCATTGGGGATTTATAGGGAAATGTGACCAGTGCATTGCCTGGGCATCACCACACAGACTGTGGATCTCAGGAAGACAAGGCCACAGTGGCCTCACTGTCACCCCTTCACCCCTCACTTACCACCAACACAGGCCTGCAATAACACAAAGCTGAAACATGCCCTCCTTTTCAGCAAACCTTAAGAGAGGAAAGTTTGGCTCGGCGCCTGTGGCTCAACGGGCTAAGGCGCCAGCCACGTACACCTGAGCTGGCGGGTTCAAATCCAGCCCCAGGGCCCGCCAAACAACAATGAAGGCTGCAACCAAAAAATGGCCGGGCGTTGTGGCGGGCGCCTGTAGTCCCAGCTACTTGGGAGGCGGAGGTAGGAGACTCGCTTGAGCCCAGGAATTGGAGGTTGCT
>CAUYON010186726.1:0-20351 GCA_963573935.1 Arctocebus calabarensis
GATAAATTTTTTTTTTTTTTTGAGACAGAGCCTCAAGTCTGTCACCCTGGATAGAGTGCTGTGGCATCACAGCTCACAGCAACCTCCAATTCCTGGGCTCAAGCCAGTCTCCTGCCTCTGCCTCCCAAGTAGCTGGGACCATAGGCACCCGCCACAACGCCCGGCCTTTTTTTGGTTGCAGCTGTCATTGTTGTTTGTCGGGGCCGGCTGGATTCTTACCCGCCAGCTCAGGTGTACTCCACTGGCGCCTTAGCCCATTGAGCCACAGGTGCCGAGCCATCAATGGAGATTTTAAACAAGTGGGATCAAGATCCTAAAGCATTTCCTGGAAGAGCTGTAACAGGAGATGGAACGGGGCTTCTTCAGCATGACCTTGAAGACAAAGCACAAGCAAAGCAATGTTACCAAGAGGTGGAAGGGGCCGGTCACAGCAAAAGCAGACTCAAGAGCAAGGGTCGAGGCAATAATTTGGGGGGATGCTCAAGGCATCTTGCTTGTTGACTTTCTGGAGGGCACTCTACCCAGGGCGACAGCTTGAGGCTCTGTCTCAAAAATAAATAAATAAATAAATAAATAATAAAAAGTATCTTGAACTTGGTGGAACTTTTGTTCAGAAATAGTTTATATTTTCATTTTTATCTGTTAATTCCACTTTTCCATAAACCTTCCTTTCTTTCTCTCTCTTTCTCTCTTGTCTTACTCTGTCACCCTGGGGCTGAGTGCTGTGGCACGCATCATCATAGCTCGCAGCAACCTTAAACTTTTTTTTTTTTTGAGACAGAGCCTCAAGCTGTCACCCTGGATAGAGTGCTGTGGCATCACAGCTCACAGTAACCTCCAGCTCCTGGGCTCAAGTGATTCTCCTGCCTCCGCCTCCCAAGTAGCTGGGACCACAGGCGCCCACCACAACGCCCAGCTATATTTTGCTTGCAACTATCATTTTTGTTTGGCGGACCGGGGCTGGATCCGAACCTGCCAGCTCACGTGTATGTGGCTGGTGCCTTGAGCCACAGGTGCCTAGCTAGCAACCTTAAACTTTTGGTTCTCAGGAGATCCTCCTGCCTTAGCTTCCCGAGTAGCTGGGACTACTGGCACCTGCCACATGCCCGGCTAATTGTTCCTAGTTTTACTAGAGAAAGTGTATTGCTCTTGCCCAGGCTGGTCTCCAACTCTTGAGCTCAAGCAACCTGCCTGCCTCACCCTGCCAGAGTACTAGGATTATAGGCGTCAGCCACCATGCCTGGCCTTCCATGAACTTTTTGACGTTCCCTCACAAATAGCAATATAGTACCTTATATGTATAATCAGATATCTTCATTGCTTATAGATACCTATGGATGGATAGGCATAGGAAAGGAGTGACAGACCTGGCTAATTGTTTTTTTGTGTTTTTTTTTTTCTCTTTTTTCTGAGACAGAGCCTGTAGTCCCAGCTACTCTGGAGGCTGAGGCAAGCGAATTGCCTAAGCCCAGCAGTTGGAGGTTGCTGTGAGCTGTGTGATGCCATGGCACTCTATGAAGGGCAAAAAGGTGAGACTCTGTCTCTACAAAAAAAGAAAACATTTCAGATTGTATATGAAACCAGCACATTGTACCCCTTGATTGCACCAATGTACACAGCTTTGATTTAATAAAAAAAGAAAAAAAAGAAAAAGAAAAGGAAGTGGGCTTTCTGGTGGGTACCTATGGTCCCAACTACTCTGGAGGCTGAGGCAAGAGGATGGCTTGAGCCCAGGAGTTTGAAGTTGCTGTGAGTGACAATGATGCCATCATACTCTAGCTAGGATGACAGAGTAATATTGTCTCAAAAGAAGAAAAAAAGAGGCAGTGTCCATTCTCAGCACATAGGGTGCTGGCCACATACACTCAGGTCGGCAGGTTCGAACTCAGCCTGGGCCAGCTAAAACAACAATGACAACTGCAACAAAACAATAGCCAGGCATTGTGGCGGGCACCTGTAGTTTCACTTACTTGGGAGGCTGAGGCAAGAAAATTGCTTAAGCCCGAGAGTTGGAGGTTGCTGGGAGATGTGATGCCACAGCACTCTCCCAAGGGTGACATGGTAAGATTCTGCCTCAAAAAAAAACAAACAAGCAAATCGCTTAAGCCCAAAAGTTTGAGTCTCAGGTTGCTGTAAGCTGTGACTCCACGGCACTCTACCCGGGGCGACTCTGTCTCAAAAAAAAAGAGAAGTAGTAGGAGAAGGAGAAGGGGAGAAGGAGAAGGAGAAAAGGAGAAGGAGAAGAAAGGAAAGAAAGGGCTTGGCACTCACACCTCACTGGTTAGGGCGTCGACCACATACACCAAGGCAGGCAGGTTCGAACCGGCCCCCGGCCAGGTAAACAATGATAACTGCAACAAACAAATAGCCAAGAGTTGTGGTGGGCACCAGTAGTTCAAGCTCCTTGGGAGGCTGAGGCAAGAGAATCACTTAAGCCCAAGAGTTTGAGGTTGCTGTGAGCGGTGATGCTAGAGCACTCTATCGAGGGCAACAAAGTGAGACTCTGTCTCAAAAAAAAAAGGAAGGAAGAAGGAAAGAAAGCATGATGAATTCATATCAAGGGTATGTGGTTATACCTTATATGTTTTCAGCAACTCTTTTGCATGTTTAGAAATTTTCAAAACAAAAGGTCAGAGGTGAGGGAAGCATCTGTTTTAGAGGTGAGCAACCCATGTCAATGGGTTTGGTATGTGTTGTCCGAAGAGGAACCCACACCCAGGTTCCTGGCTTGAGGTTCTGGGTGGGGCTGTGATGGGGGTGGGGGGCTGGGTCCAGGCCCGGGAGACCCCAAGGGTGGGTTCATTCAGATGCACAGCCGAATGAAGACGAGGCCCCTCTCGGTATCTCTGTTCAGTGTAGCCCCACCTGCTCAGCTGGAGACAGGGCATGTGCGGCTGGGCAGGGCTGTCTTGGGAGTGAGTGAGCCTGGGGCTCACATTTTGTTCTCTGGGCAGTTGGGGCCTGAAGGCACTACAGTGGGGTTGGGACATTTTTTCCAGAGATGTTTCTTTGTGGAAGTCACCGGCTCATTACCTACTTTTTTTTTTTTGAGACAGAACCTCAAGCTGTCACCCTGGGTAGAGTGCTGTGGCATCACAGCTCATAGCAACCTCCAATTCCTGGACCCAAGCGAGTCTCCTGCCTCCACCTCCCAAGTAGCTGGGACCACAGGCACCCATCACAACACCCGGCCATTTTTTGGTTGCAGCCGTCATTGTTGTTTGGTGGCCTGGGCTGGATTCAAACCCGCCAGCTCAGGTGTACATGGCTGGTGCCTTAGCCCGCTGAGCCCCTACTTTTTTTTTTTTTTTTGAGACAGAGTCTCACTATGTCGCCCTCAGACTGTCGTGGCGTTGTAGCTCACAACAACTCAAACTCTTGGGCTCAAGCAATTCTCTTGCCTCAGCCTCCCAAGTACCTGGGACAAGAGACAGCCGCCACAATGCCTGGCTATTTTGTTGTTGTTGCAGTTGTCATTGTTGGTTAGCTGGCCCCGGGCCGGGTTCAAACCTGCCACCTTTGATGTATGTGGCTGGCTCCATAACCACTGTGCTATGGGTGCTGAGCCTCATTACCTATTTTTTAATGTATGCATGAGAGGAAGAGAGAGAAAGAAAGAGAATAGGGGCTGAGGAATTGATTCACTTTTGAGGCTTCCCAGAGTTTTGGAACAATCTTTAAAAACCCCTTCATCCACAACATTTGACAGCTGTCGCATAACTTGTGTAGTTAACCCATAATGGTGGGTTTTGTAGCACAACCGCTATTATAAGGGGTGTTATGGTTCACATCCTTATTGCTAAATACTTCTGTACATATAATAAAGCCATTTTTTTTTAAAAGACAGAGTCTCACTTTCTTGCCCTCAGTAGAGTGCTGTGGTGTCACAGCTCACAGCAACCTCCAGCTCTTGGGCTTAGGTGATTCTCTTGCCATAGCCTCCCAGTAGCTGGGATTATAGGCGCCCACCACAACACCCGGCTATTTTTTGTTGCAGTTTGGCGGGGGCTGGGTTTGAACTTGCCACCCTTGGTAAATGGGGCTGGGGCCCTACTCACTGAGCCACAGGTGCCAACCAATAAAGCCACTTTTTATGAACCCTCTCTTTCCCCCCAGTTTCAACAACTCTATAGTCAGGATGAGTCTTATAAATGGTTATGTGTCACAGTTTAATTGGCAGCTTTTTCTTCCTCCCTTGGGGATTTGAAGTAACAACGTATCTCACCATGGATGGGGTCTTAAGATTTCAATGACCATGGCAATAACAGTAACACTCAGAGGAAACACTCATATAACACTATGTGCTAAGCTCTGAGTCAAGTTAACTCTTACAGCACCTTGAAAGGTAGGTGGTACCATTGTTGTCGCCATTTTCTAGATGAGAAATTGAGACACAGAATGGCTAAGGAAGTTGTCCAAAGTCACACAGCTGGAAAGTAATAGGTGGAAATCAGAACCTAAGCAGTGGACGCAGAGTCTGTATGTTTTTTTGTTTGTTTTTGAGACAGTCTCACCATGTCACCCTTGTAGAGTGCTGTGGCATCATAGCTCAAACTCTTGAACTTAAGTGATTCTTCTTGCTTCAACCTCCCAAGTAGCCCGCCACAATGCCTGGCTATTATTTTGTCACAGTTGTCATTGTTGTTTAGCAGGCCCAGGCCAGGTTCGAACCCGCCAGACTCAGTGTATGTGGCTGGGGCCCTAACCACTGAACTACGGGTGCTGAGCCAAGAGTATGTTTTATTTGGTTTGATGACAGGGTCTCAGGGTCTCACTTTGCTCCACAGCCTAGAGCACAGTGGTGTTATCATAGCTCACTGTAACCCCAAATGCCTGGGCTCAAGCGATCCTCCGGCCTGACTACAGGTGTTCACTGTGACACACAACAAATTTTTGTACTTGTTTTTTTTGGAGATGGATGTCTCACTCTTGCTCAGGGTAATCTGGAACTCCTGGGCTGAAGCAAGCCTCTCTTTTCACCTATGAAAGTGCTAGGATCAGTGGCACCTGTGGCTCAGTGGGTAGGGCGCCACCCTGGCCAAACTGCAACAAAAAATAGCCAGGCGTTGTGGTGGACGCCTGTGGTCCCAGCTCCTCGGGAGGCTGAGGCAAGAGAATCACCTAAGCCCAAGAGCCAGAGGTTGCTGTGAGCGGTGATGCCACAGCTCTCTACTGAGGGCAATAAAGTGAGGCTTTGTCTCTAAAAAAGAAAGTGCTAGGATTACAATCATGAACCAACACTCTGGCCTCTCTATGTATTTTTAAGGATTCTAGTCCAGTCCAAAATATCACTGGATATACTAGGATGTACTAGAATGTACTAGAATTTAAAGATTTAGTACATAGTACAAAGATGAGTCTTGTGGTTGAGATTTCTACCCCCTACATCACCTCTCGAGCTCTGTGTGTACACAAAGAACACCCCTCCCCATCCCCATACCACACAGGCCGCAGATAACTGGACCAAAGGGATAGCAATCCAGGGAAAGGGTGCTTTTGATCTTTTATTTTTTTTGGCTTTTTTGAGACAGAGTCTCTCTCTGTCGCCCAGGTTAGAGTGCCATGACACCATCATAGCTCACAGCAACCTCAGTCTGTTGGGCTTGCTTGAATATCTTGCCTCAGCCTCCAAAGTAGCTGAGACTACAGATGCCCCCCCCCCATAATGCCTGGTTAGTTTTTCTATTTTTAGTAGAGATAGGGTCTCACTCTCGCTCAGGCTGGTCAGCATCTCTTGAACTCGAGCAATCCACCTGCCTCGGCCTCCCAGAGTGCTGAGATTACAGGTGTGAGTTACAGAGCCCGGCTCTGCTTTTGACATTTGGGGCTGGGCTGCTCCTACATTGCTGCAAGTTGAGCAAGACCAGTCATCCTGGGCCTCTAAACGCCTTAAGAACAGGTTTCAAATCTTAGTTAAGGGTCCCCTGGGGTCCCTGAGATCTTTTGTCCTCAAAGTTACAACTATTTTCATGATAATGCCAGGATATTTTTTGCCTACTTCACTCTCATTCTCTCACAAATAAATGTACAGTGGAGTTTTCAGAGGCTCCGTGATGTGTGATGACGATAGTTGTCACTCTGCCAGCTAATGGAATGGGTGTTTGTGGATTCTCATATTCTTTAAATTATCAGTTTTAAGTGTTATTACTGTAAATATCAACAGTTACAGCCCATAGAAAGAAAAGTTTTTGGGGATCCTCAATACTTTTAAGAATATTGGACCAAAAAGTTCCAGAATAGCTCCCTATGGCAACCATTTCCCAAGTCACGGTGACAATCAGTAAGCAATCCCACACAGCTCCAGACATTCGTTTCTCCAGGCACTGGCCCCGGATGGAATCACAGTCACCAGCTTCTAGGAGCCCATCGGAGTTTGTGCCTGTTGATGCTAAAATGTCATGTTGAACCCTCCCAGGACTTCCAGAATTGCTACCAAGGCCCAAAGCTGAGGACGAAAGTGACCAATAACCCTGGAGCCTAAGTTTAAAGTCACTGCTAACGGAACCAGCCATCTCCCCAGTCAACCTACCGAGGGACCCAGGGCTGGCCAGGAAAGGATGGAGAAGAGAATGGATGTGCCTATTTGGGGGGAAATGAGAGAGGAGTGTTCTCAAGAGAGGCTACACGTCTCCCCACCCCCATGAACTTTGAATCAGGTTTCAGCCTAAACTTTTCTTCCCCAAACTATCTGATATATATATATATAGATATATATATATATACACACACACACACACTCAGCTCCCATAGCACAGTGGTTGTGGCACCAGCCACATACACCAAGGGTGGCAGGTTCAAACCTGGTCCAGGCCAGCTAAACAATAATGTCAACTGCAACAAAAAATAGCCAGGTGTTGTGGCGGGCGCCTGTAGTCCCAGCTACTTGGGAGGCTGAGGCAAGAGAATTGCTTTAGCCCAAGAGTTTGAGGTTGCTGTGAGCTGTGACGCCACAGCACTCTACCAAGGGCGGCATAGTGTGACTCTATCTCAAAAAATATATATATATATATATTTATTATTATTATTATTATTATTATTATTTTAATCAGAGTCTCAAGCTGCCACCCTGGGTAGAGTGCTGTGGCATTGCAGCTCACAGCAACCTCCAACTCCTGGGCTCAAGCGATTCTCCTGCCTCTGCCTCCCAAGAAGCTGGGACTACAGGCACCCGCCACAACGCCCGGCCATTTTTTGGTTGCAGGCATCATTGTTGTTTGGCGGGCCTGGGCTGGATTCAAACCCGCCAGCTCAGGTGTACGTGGCTGGCGCTTTAGCCCATTGAGCCACAGGCACCAAGCCTATTTATTTATTTTTGAGACTGCATCTCATTCTGTCACCCTGGGTAGAATGCCCTGGCTTCATAGCTCATAGCAACCTCAAACTCTTGGGCTGAAGCAAGCTTCAGCCTCCAAAGTAGCTGGGACTACAGATGCTCACCACAACGCCCAACTCTTTTTTTAGAGATGGGGTCTTGCTCTTGCTCAGGCTGGTCTCAAATACGTAAACTCAAGCAATCCACCCACCTGGGCCTCCCAGAAGACTCTATCTTAAACTAGCAAACAAATAAACAATTTCCATTTAAAACTGGGAGTTGGAGCTGCACCCAGGGGAATGGTTTTAGACACCGCCTGGATAGAGATAGGTCCTAAATCAGAACCAGGGGGTGCCAGATTGTAATTTCCAAAGACGGTTGCAACAATGTTTCCTTCCCAGCCCACATATACCTTGAAATCCCTATCATTGAGAAATGGGATTTGGGGCAGCGCCTGTGGCTCAGTGGGTAGGGCACCAACCCCATATACTGAGGTTGGCAGGTTCAAACCTGGCCCCGGCCAAACTGCAACAACAAAAGAATAGCCGGGCATTGTGGCAGGCACCTGTAGTCCCGGCAGGAGGCTGCTGAGGCAAGAGAATCACCTAAACTCAGGAGTTGGAGGTTGCTGTGAGCTGTGTGACGCCATGGCACTCTACCAAGGGCGACAAAGTGAGACCCCCCTCTCTAAAAAAAAAAAAGAGAGAGAGAGAAGTGGGGTTCCTGTGCCCTACACTTGGGTTCCTGTGCCCTAGACTTGGGGCTGGGCAAGTTTGTGACTTGCTTGTGAGAAAGAGTATGTAGGCTGGGCCTGGTGGCTCACACCTGCACTCCCAGAGATGGGTGGATTGCCTGAGCTCATATGTTCAAGACCAGCCTGAGCCAGAGCGAGACCTCGCCCCATCTCTAAAAAAAAAAGTATGTAGCAGAAGTGATGCTGCTTAATTCCCAAGGCCAGATCAGAAGTGTCAAGGCAGACTCTTATGCACTGGGGGCCTGAGCTACCTACCATGTAAGTCCAACTGCCCTCAGGTCGCCATGATGTGAGGGAGACCAAACCAGCCCATGTGTGAGAAACCACGTGGAAAAACCCTGAGACAACATGGGAGGCAAGAGAATCACTCCAAGCTGCTGGAGAATCTCTCCAATCAGCAGGGGTAGGGTGGACAGATAGACTGCTGCTTCCCTGTCTGAATTTCAGCCGCCAACTGATTGCAACCATATGAAATTCCAAGTCAGAACTACCCAGAGGAATTCTTCCCCCAAATCTGACCACAGACATGGTGAAATGGCTATTGTCATTTTAGGCCACCACGTTTTGGAGTGATTTGCTACGCAGCATTAGTAACTAGAAAGAGGGTAGAGTGCAAAAAATAAGGAGCTTGCAGATAAAAGCAGCCTTGAGAGCTGAGAATGGCCATATAAATGACAGTGACAGCAGCTAGCACGTGAGCCCTTCCTACGTGTGAGCACCTTTCTAAATGCTTTGCATTAACTAACTCATTTACTCCTCACAGTTAACTCTGTGATTATCTTTGTTTTACTGCAATAGCACACAAAGAACAGGTGGGCAGGAATTGGCTACGAACAGAATTGGAACCTCAGTGAGGTTTATGCAGTCCTTATGTTACACACTCACCTTGCTAAGTGAGGAACGTGGGACTTAGCTCCCCCCATCTAAGCATTCTGGCTCCTCCTCCCCATTTTTTCCCACAGTGATTGGCTCTGGAATGGGCACGTGACCTCAGTTGGCCCAATCAGAGTTAGCCTCATTACTTTGGTGGGAAATCTGAGCCAAAGGTGCCCTCCTTTGAATGTGGGATATTAACAAAGTTTCCTGTAGCCAGAGGTTAGTGTCTGCCATCTCAAGCTCCCACTGGAAAAGATAAAGCAGAGAGGCGAAAAGAAATTGGGTCCTTGGTGACATTTCTTGGTTGTTGTGTCAGCTTGGCTGAAGCCAGAACAAGTGTGGGTTTTCCAGTTATAAATTTCCTTTACAGTTTAAGCCACTTGAGTCAGCTGTTCTGTTACTTGCGTCTAGATCTCTAGACAAATCATCAAAACATTTAACAACCAGTACTTTGTGCACAGAACAATCAGAATGGTTGGCTTGGCACCTGTAGCTCAGCAGCTAGGGCGCCAGCCACATACACTAGAGCTGGCGGGTTCGAATCCAACCCAGGCCCACCCAATAACAATGACAACTACAACCAAATAATGGCCGGGTATTGTGGTGGGCACCGGTAGTCCCAGTTACTTGGGAAGCTGAGGCAGGAGAATCACTTAAGCCCAAGAGTTTGAGGTTACTGTGAGCTGTGACACCACGGCACTCAATATAGCGAGACTCTGTCTCAAAAAACCCCAAACAAACAACACAACAACAAAAATCAGAACGGTTCAGCTCTGGGCCCAACATTTACCCTTTACTTGCTCTATTGGAGGGAGGTCTAGGAAGTCCTGTGGGTGGGACCAGGGCAACTGGAGTGGTGATAGTGGGGGTTGTTTTTGAGCCTTGAGGCAGCATGATTTACCAACCAATACAGTTATAATTTAGTGTTTCAAGAATCAACATAGCCAAGATACTTTGTCCAAGCTGAATGTTCGCTTTACTTGTTGACTGATTTAACTCCCTTTTGACATGAGCTAGTGTGGATAGATTTCTGTTTCTTGCAACTGAGCACCATCCAAAAAAAATCCTCTCACAAGCCTGAGTCATGAATCAAACTTTTAGGAAATAACAAATAGCAGTGTAATCTCACTTTAGCCGTATGAGGTCATTCTTGCTTCGGGTCAGGCTGAAACCCTGCCGAGATTTTGATCATGAGCTGCCAAAGGGTCCGCACCCTTTGGCCCAGGACTCTTGCCTCTGGGAGAACAAGGATGTGCATTGGGGTATTATTTATAATAAGAGGAAATTGGAAACAGCTTCAACGTCTGGCAACGCTGCCCTGTTGAGTAAACATGGTGCAAACATTAGAGATTGTGTTTACCCAAAGATGTTTTAACAGGGAAAGAGCTTACATTATAAGAAGGGAAAAAACAGAATTGTATAAACAATTTGCTCATAGAGTTATATAAAACACACACACACACACACACACGTGTGCACATAGAATAGGAAAAGCTGAATAGAACTACATCAAAATATTAACAGTAGGGGTGTGGCACTTGGGGGTGAGGTTGGGAGGGGTGTATTTGCCTTACCATTTTTTCTGTTGTTTCCACACTGTACTGAATGAACCTGAAACTCTCCTTTTTTTTTTTTTTTTTAAGATAGAGTTTCACTTTATCAACCTGCGTAGAGTGTGGCATCACAGCTTACAGCAACCTCAAACTCTTGGGTTCAAGTGATTCTCTTGCGTCAGCCTCCCCAGTAGCTGGGACTACAGGCACTACTACAATGCCTGGTTATTTTCAGAGACGTCTTTCTTCTCGCTTAGGCTGGTATCAAACCTGAACTCAGGCAATCCACCTATTTCGGACTCCCAGAGTGCTAGGATTACAGATATGAGCCACTATCCCTGGCCCAAACTCTCCATTTTAAAATTTTATTTTCAATTTTTTAAACTTATATTATGAAAATTTCCAAACAGACCTAAAAAGTAAAGAGATGGTAAACTTACATATGACCATCATCCTGCTTCAAGAGCCATCAACATTTTGCCACTTCCTCTTTCCCCTCCTCATTGTGTTAATACTTGAAAAATTACAGGCGATGCTTTTTTTTTCTTTTCTGAGACATTGTTTCTTTTTTGAGACTATGTTGCCCTCAGTAGAGTGCTGTCACATCACAGCTCACAGCAACCTCAAACTCTTGGGCTCGAGCAATTCTCTTGCCTCAGCCTCCCAAGTAGCTGGGCCTACAGGTGCCCGCCACAACACCCAGCTATTTTTTGTTGTTTACCAAGGGCAATATAGTGAAACTCGGCTGCAACCAAAAAATGGCCAGGCGTTGTGGCGGGCGCCTGTATCCCAGCTACTTGGGAGGCGAGGCAAGAGACTCACTTGAGCCCAGGAGTTGGAGGTTGCTGTGAGCTGTGATGCCACGGCACTCTATCCAGGGTGACAGCTTGAGGCTCTGTCTCAAAAAAAAGATAAAAAAGAGTTTGAGGTTACTATGAGCCTGCTCTCTAGCATGGACCTTCCTCTCCCTGAGCCTCAGTTTCCTCATCTATAAGGTGGGTGCTGTGAGGGCCCTGAGAGTTAAGAAAGGTATCCAGGAAGCTCTCAATTCTCAATTCTGGCAGCAGCTGGTCTGACTGCCCTTTCTTCTTTATTTACAGCCCCTGAGGATGAATCATCTCCTAGTTGAGGCAACAGGCCTACACAGAGCTGCCAGCTCTCCTTGTCCCCTTTCCTTCCCTCCCTCACATACAACCCAGACTGTATTCTGTACAGTCAATACCACTCAAATTTGTCCCTTCCCCTGGCCTGCAATCCCCAGGGCCTGCCCCTCCTAGCCTTTCCAGGGCCCTGCCCATCTCTGCTACCTGGGTCCCTGCCCTCCCACCTCCTCCCTGGGTGCCAGCCTGCCCTTGTGTCTCCCTGGACACACTCCCAGCCAGCCACCCATGGGGACTGACTTCCTAAATCTGACCAGAGTCTCTGAATCCTGAAGGATCACGCAGAGGCCTGCCAGGCATCTCCCTTCCTTATAGGACATTATTTCCAGTAATAATAGAGGAATGAAATGAACAATACTAATAGCCAGCAAAGAAATGTCAACAGTGAACATTTTCTTTTCTGGAACTTTGTATATATAAAGTCATGCCAGTAAAAATTAAATTAAAAAATAAACATTACAGTACCAAATATAAAAAGCACTACTATTTATTCAAAGTTTATTGAAAAATTCAAAGTTTGGACTTGGATCCTTTGGTTACAGTCTGATAAAACAAATTTTTATGTAAACAAGGGTGCATTTTTTCTTCTGGAGGAGAGAGCGAGGAAGAGGGAAGGAGGGAGAGAGGGACAGAGACGGAGTGGGAGACGGCTCCCCCACACACTGCCCTGGACACTGGGGGATGCCCTGCGAATCTCCATTGCCCCAAACCATTACTTTCTCCTGCCCCACTCCACCAGGAAGCCTGGTTCCCTGCCCCCCTTCCAGAATACTCTCCAGGGACCTCCTGCCTCGAACATGGGTGGGGCGACATGGGGGAAGGAACTGAGGCAGTGGGCAGGACCCTTGGGGATATAAAAGCACAGATGGGTGGGAGGGACCTGAGGGGGCTGAGAATTCCTATTGCTTAAGCTGAGTGCTGGGGACAGTTGGGTGAAGCTTGCAACTGTTTTTGAAGCAGACACACGTGCAGAAAGGTACTAACGGTAAGTGTAACCGAGAGATGAATTATCAACAACACACTGTGTGGCCAGCTCTCAGTCCAAGAAACCAAGAAACATGTCCACCCCTCCAAACACCCCCATGTGGTGGCTTCTCTCAGTCCTTCCCCTCCTTCTAAGATCACTAACATACTCAGTTTTGGTTTTTTTTCATGCTGAGTTTTTTATGTAGTATTTTGTTATGGCATTGTCATTCTGACTTCTGATAGCGTAGATTGATTGTGCCTGTTTTGAATTTTATGTGAATGGAATCAGAAAATATGTTGTCTGGCTGAGGTGGGAGGATTGCTTGAGCTCAGGAGTTCGAGACCAGCCTGAGCCAGGGCGAGACCCCCATCTCTAAAAATAGCCAAAATAGCCAGGCACCTGTTGTCCCAGCTACTCAGGAGGCTGAGGCCAAGAGGATCACTTGAGTCCAAGAGTTTGAGATTGCTGTGAGCTATGATGTCACAGCACTCTACCCAGGACAACAGAGTGAGATTCTGTCTCAAAAAAAAAAAATTTCCCCTGGACAAGCAGGGGATGACTGCAGGGAAAACGGTATCAGACTGGTTCAGAGGAGTTCACACATTAAAAAACTAAAGTGCTTTGTAAACATCTAAGAACCAGACACACAGGAGAGCCCACTGAGCAGGTTGCTCATCACTGGGGTCTGTGCTCTAGTGCGCGTGTAGTAACTGACCTGGAAAGAAGACCCCTAAAGGCCCCTAACTGTTTTCAGCCTGAGTCCCTGTCCATCTCAAACCCCCCTTCAGGTTAATTCTGAGAAAAGGTTTCTGACAAGGAAGTTCTGAGTTCCCTGACTCCCTTGCCAAACAATGGTGAAAACTCACTCAAGCAGAGTTTCCCAGGCTACTGAGTGTCCCAAACTGTCTCCCAAGCTACTGAGTGTCCCAAACTGTTTCTGTACCAACTACCACGCTATAGCCCCTCAACCATCTAGCTAATCGCCACGTTCTGTTTTTGTTTTTTGCTTGCTTGCATGGCAACAAAAAGGGTATAAAAGGCTTCCTGCTTTTCTTTTTGAGGTTGTTTGCCCTTTGGGGCAGCAACCCATCTGCACAGGTGTAAATAAATCACCACCTAATTTGTATCTAAAAAAAAAAAATTGTCTTTAATGCCTGGCTTTTTTCATTTAACACAGTGAAAAACTGCATCCTGGTTGTTGTGTAGTTACAGGTTGTTCTCACTGCTGCACAGATTCCAACATGGAATTACTCATTATTTACCTATTTTCCGGTTTGCAGTGAGAGACTAAGCCATGTGGAAACTGTTCTCCAGGAAGAGGGAATAGACAGAACAAAGGTCCTAAGGTGGGAACCTGTCTGGTGTTTTATTTTATTTTTATTTTTTGAGTCTCACTCTGTGGCCCTCAGTAGAGTAGGGTGGCGTCACAGCTCACAACAACCTCCAGCTCCTGGGCTCAAGCCATCCTCTTGGCCTCAGACTCCCAAGTAGCGGGGACTACAGGTATGTGCCACCACCAGGTCCCACTACCTTTTTCTGTTTTTAGTAGACATGAACGAGGTCTCACTTTTGCTCAGGCTGGTCTCAAACTCCCGAGCTCAAACAATCTACCTGCTTCAGCCTCCTGGAATGCTAGGATTACAGGGATGAGCCACCGCTCCTGGCCCATGTCTGGTATTTTAGACAAACAACAAAGCGATCCATGTGGCTGGAGAGGAGTCGGCAATTGGGAGGCAGCGGGGTGAGGTCAGGAAGGGAGCAAGAAGCAGATGGCGCAGCATCTCTGGAGTATGGCGGGTACTTTGGCTATCCCCCTGAGTGAGACGGAACCCGACAAGGTTCTGAGCAGAGGAGGGACTGGATTGGACTTGAGAATTTACAGAGTCCCTCTGGTCGCATGAGGGGCAGAGATTGTGGGGAGCAGGGTAGGAGCCAGCTGCCTGGGAGGAGGGTGAGACAAGCATGGCGGCAATGGAGCTGATGAGAATTTGTCCTCTGAATACATTGTATGTGTATGTGGTTGCTCATGTCTTTTATTTACTTCTGCCATTTTCCTTTTGCTTCAACCATCCTCACTTTTTCTATCCTTTTTTCCTCTCTCATTTAAGCGTCTTTGAATTGGCTGTATTTTTGGTTTGGTTTTGTCTCGTTTTCACACTCTTTCTTTTCCTTCTCCTAGTTTGGAGTCTATGCCTTGCTTTTTACTTTTTTAGTACCCATCCTTGAAATTTTGCCATGCATCATTTTGAAAATCAGTCTAAAGTTAAATCAAATGATATTTTGAGTGTCATTAATTGTTTTAATAAAATGCCTATGTTTGACCAGGCATGGTGGCTCAGGTGATCCTAGCACTCTGGGAGGCCAAGGCAGGAGGATCCCTTGAGCTCAGGAGTTGGAGACCAACCTGAGCTAGAGTAAGACCCCCTCTCCCTACCAAAAATGCAAAAATTAGCTGGCATTGTGGTGGGCGCCTGTAGACCCAGCTACTCAGGAGGCTGAAGCAGGAGGATGGCTTGCGCCCAGGAGTCTGAGGTTGCTGTGAGCTAGGCTGATGCCACAGCGCTCCAGCCTGAGCAACAGAGTGAGACTTTCTCTCTCAGAAAAGAATCCCACCAAAAAAAAACTCTGCTATGTTTATAAAAACAGAAAACAATACATACTATATTTGAACTAATTAGTGAAGAGTAAGAAAAAGAACTGGCTGATCTGATTTGTAGGTGTCCCATTAGGTAAATTTCTTTCTTTCTTTTTTTTTTTTTTGAGACAGAGTCTCACTGTGTCACCCTCAGTAGAGTGACGTGGCGTCACAGCTCACAGCAACCTCAAACTCTTGGGCTTAAGCGATTCTCTTGCCTCAGCTTCCCAAGTAGCTGGGACTACAGGTGCCTGCCACAAAACCCACTATTTTTTGTTGCACTTGTCATTTTTTTGTTGGCCCATGCTGGGTTCAAACCCACCACTCTTGGTGTATGTGCCTGGCGCCATAACCATTGTACTATCCGCGCTGAGCTACCATTACGTAAATTTCAAAACTCATAATAAAGGAACTTTCAGAGCTAGGTCAAAACCCAATGGTATCCATGTAAACTAGCTCCAGTGACCTGGAAAAGACCCCACCAAGGCAGTGGAGGATCTCAGAGTATTTACTTGCTGTAGTTCTGGCTATGATGTGCTTGCTACTTAATTATAGGGAGTGACAAACACATTTTTATTATCTAGTAATCTGAAGTAATTTCCTATATTTATTTGTACTAAAGTGACTATAAATTAATAGAATTTGCAAAGAGGAACCTTTTGAGTGTACTGTACTTAGGAGACTTTGTACACCTAGATCAAGTTTCCACGAGACGAACTATTTGAATTTGAAAATATACTGTTATTATAAGGAACAAAATATGGCATTATTCCATGTGCTTAAATGATAATGCCCTTATTTAGTTTCAGAAGAAAAAGTGAAATGAGTAACTGTCATCACATTAGCTGTATATTGAATTCGAAAATTGTGGCATAAAATTTAAATTTGTATTTATCAAATGTGACCATGCTGTTTTGTACATGCTGTAAATGCTACAATGTCTCAGCACTGAAAATGTCCTGATAGCTCTCAAATAAAGATAGCTCTTAATGCTTTGCTGCCATCTCTTATCTTCTCCCTTTCCCATGGCAGATGTTACTTTTTTTTAGACAGAGTCTCACTCCGTTACCCTGATGTCATAGCTCACAGCAACCTCAAACTCTTGGGTTCAAGCCATCCTCCTGCCTCAGCCTCCTGAGTAGCTGAGACTACAGGAGGCCACTACAATGCCAGGCTAGTTTTCCTATTTTATTTTATTTTATTTATTTACTTATTTATTTATTTATTTTTTGAGACAGAGTCTCACTCTGTTGCCCTGAGTAGAGTGCTATGGCATCATAGCTCACAGCAACCTCAAACTCCTGGGCTCAAGCAATCCTCTTGCCTCAGCCTCCCACATACCTGGGACTACAGCACCCACCACAATGCCCAGCTATTCTTTTTAGAGATGGGGATCTTTCTCCTGCTCAGGCTGATCTCAAACTCCTGAACTCAGGCACTCCACCCACCTTGGCCTCCCAGAGTGCTAGGGTTACGGGTGTGAGCTACCATACCGGGCAAAGAACTTTATCTTTGATCTTCCTATTCTTATTCTTTTTTTTGAGACAGAGCCTCAAGCTGTCACCCTGGGTAGAGTGCCATGGTATCACAGCTCACAGCAAGCCCCAACCCCTGGGTTCAAGTGATTCTCTTGCCTCTGCCTCCCAAGTAGCTGGGACTACAGGTGCCCGCCACAATGCCCGGCCATTTTTTGGTTGCAGGTGTCATTGTTGCTTGGCAGGCCTGGGCTGGATTCGAACCCACCAGCTCAGGTGTATGTGGCTGGCGCTTTAGCCATTTGAGCCACAGGAACCAAGCCTATTTCTTTTTTTCTTTCTTTTTTTTTTGTAGAGACAGAGTCTCACCTTATTGCCCTCGGTAGAGTGCCGTGGCGTCACACAGCTCACAGCAACCTCCAACTCCTGGGCTTAGGCGATTTTCTTGCCGCAGCCTCCCAAGTAGCTGGGACTACAGGCATCCACCACAATGTCCGGCTATTTTTTTGTTTTGAAGTTTAGCTGAGGCTGGGTTTGAACCCGCCACCTTCGGTATATGGGGCCGGCGCCCTACTCACTGAGCCACGGGTGCCACCCTATTTCTTTTTTTCTTGAGATGGGATCTTGTTGTGTTCCCAGGCTGGATTTCAGTTCTTGGGCTCAAGCAATCCTCCCATTTCACTTGCCTAAAAACTGGTACTACAGGCAGGTATCATCACACCATCCAGCTTTCCATGTGTATTTTTAAGAATAGAGATATTCTCTTACATACCCTAGTACAGTGATCAATTTTAGTAAATTTAATGTTAATACATGATCTTGCTTTTACTTCTTGTTTAAAACCCCCAGAAAAACAAATAATGAAAAATAAGAACCGATGAATTTTCCCCTATCTACCATTTATATTCCAGTTTTTTTTAAGTAACCCAACAATGCTCCAATTTACAGCATCACTTTTTTTTTTGAGAAAGAGTCTCTGTCACCCTGGGTAAAGTGCCATGGCATCATAGCTCACAGCAAACTCCTGAGTTTGAGTGATCCTCTACCCTCAGTCTCCCGATTAGCTGGAACTATGGGTGCCTGCCATCATGTCAGTCTAGTTTTTTCTATTTTTAGTAGAGACAGGGGTATCACTCTTGCTCAGGCTGGTCTCGAACTCCTGAGTCCAAGCAATCCACCCGCCTCAGCCTCCCAAAGTGCTAGGATTACAGGTGTGAGCCACTGTGCCTAGACTATAACATTACTTTTCCTCCAACACAGAATGGAATACTTTTTCTAGCTAGAGGTGACGGAATTTACTGATAGAGTTGATATACAGTCCAAAGAAAAATGTCACATTACTGAAAGGTTCTGGGGGAATGGCTGAATACAGAGGTGTAAATGACCTGTGTCAGGGACAAGTGTCTCTGTTCCTCTCCCAGCCCCGTTTCTCCCTGCATAGGCTTCATTTTCAGGCCAGTTTTCCCCGGTACAGGCTCCCAGGGTTCCAGGCCTGTGCCTTTCCAGCACTGCAGGCCTAGGAGTACCCTTCCTCACCACTCCAGCCATAGTTCCAGAGCTGACTTTCTTTGGTCTGGCTTCAGAGACATGTCTGTTCTCGGATCAATTGCAAAGACCCAGGAGCTGCTGGGCACAGTGGCTCACGCCTGTAATGCCTGCATTCTGAGAGGCCAAGCTGGGTGGATCGCCTGAGCAAGAGCAAGACCTCGTCTCTAAAAATAGCCAAGGGGGTGCGTGTAGTTTGAGGTTGTTGTGAGGTGTGACTCCATGGCACTCTACCAAGGGTGACAAAGTAAAACTCTGTCTAAAAAAAAAGACCAAGGAGCAGGGAGTCCCTGATTGCCCTGGCCTGGAGACTCCCAGCAGAGTAACTCCCATGTGAACCACATGAACTGAGCATGAAGGAGGCAGTTCTCCCAGAGGGAAAGCATGGGTGCGGGGTTGCATTGATCAGGGCAGTAATTTTCAACTGGTGTTGCAAGAAATTCTTTTTTTTCTTTTGGCCGGAGCCGGGTTTGAACCCACCACCTCCAGTATATGTGGCTGGCGCCCTACTCCTTTGAGCCATAGGTGCTGCCCAAGTGCCAAGAAAATTTTTAAAGATCATTAAATTATTTTTGAAAAAAGCTCAAAGCACAGTAAGTTGATTCTTTAGCTCTTTTTTAGATCACCATAATTTAAATGTGCCACAAAAGTTTAACTATAGGTTCAAGTGTGCTGTGAGAGGAAAATGTTTGAAAAACACTGGATTAGGGTAATGTTTTTTGTTTTTATTTAGAGACAGAATCTCACTTTGTCACCCTCGGTAGAGTGCCATGGCATCACAGCTCACAGCTCCAGCTCTGGGCTTAGGCGATTCTCTTGCCTCAGCCTCCCAAGTAGCTGGGACTATAGGTGCCCACTACAATGCCTGGCTATTTCTTGTTGCATTTTGGCGGGGGCCAGGTTTGAACCCGCCACCCTTGGTATATGGGGCTGGCGCCCTACTAACTGAGCCACAGGTGCCTCCCAGGGTAATGTTTTTTAAAGTGTACTCGGGAGCAGAAGCAGCAGCAGCTCCTGGGAACTTATTTGTAATAGAAATTTTTAGTCCTCATCAGACCTACTGGGGTGGACCCCAACAATTTGTGGGTTGACAAACCCTCCAGGTAATTGTTTTGTTCCTATTTGGGGTATAAGCTCAGCTGCTGTAACACAGACTTCAAAATAGGATTTAAAAGAAGTTAATTTCTCATACATGGAAGTAAAATTCAAAGGAAATTTAGTTACAACTTTGACTTAAAATGTGCAAATGTAGGGTGGTGTCTGTGGCTCAGAGGAATAGGGCGCCAACCCCATATGCCAAAGGTGTTGGGTTCAAACTCAGCCTCGGCCAAAAACTGCAAATATATATATATATTTTACCTTGCAAGTTGATGTGAATGTTCAGTCACTGAAGACTTCACCTTCAACGTGTCTCATCACTTCTTTTTAAATTTTTTATATAATTTTTGAGACAAAGTCTTGCTTTGTCACCTAGGCTGGAGTACAGTGGTGTTTTGACAGCTGCAAAGCTCAAACTCCTGGGCTCAAGTAATCCTCCTCCTATAGCCTCCTGAATAGCTGGGACTACAGGCATACATCATGGGCATACGCCCAGCTAATTTTTTCATTTTTTGTAGAGATGGTGGTCTCCCTCTTGCTCAGCCTGACCTCAAGCGATCCTTCTAGCTCAGCCTCCCAACATTGTATGATTACATGTGTGAGTCACTTCACTCAGCTGTCTTGTCACTCCTTAAAAAAAGTTTTTGTAAAAAAAGAAAGAAAGAAAAAGTTTCTGTAAAGTGCTGATTTCTTTGGGGGCAATGTCCCCATAAACTTTTCATAAAGCATCAATAATTTCACCATTCTTCCAAGTTTTGCTATAAATTTGATGTTTGTTCTCTTTTTTTTTTTTTTTTTTGAGACAGAGCCTCAAGCTGTCACCCTGGATAGAGTGCTGTGGCATCACAGCTCACAGCAACCTCCAACTCCTGGGCTCAAGCGAGTCTCCTGTCTCCGCCTCCCAAGTAGCTGGGGCTATAGGCGCCCACCACAACGCCCGGCCATTTTTTGGTTGCAGCTGTTATTGTTGTTTGGC
>CAUYON010186733.1:0-41041 GCA_963573935.1 Arctocebus calabarensis
CTATGGCTCAACAGGCTAAGGTGCCAGCCATGTACAACTGAGCTGCCTGGTTCGTATTCAGCCCGGGCCTGCCAAACAACAATGACAGCTGCAACCAAAAAATGGCCGGGCGTTGTGGTGGGCACCTGTAGTCCCAGCTACTTGGGAGGCAGAGGCAGGAGACTTGCTTGAGCCCAGGAATTGGAGGTTGCTGTGAGATGTGATGCCACGGCACTCTATCCAGGTGACAGCTTGAGGCTCTGTCTCAAAAAAAGAAATTTAGATAGTATATAGTTTCAGAAACCCAGCACAACTTAATCCAAACAAAGCATTTCCCAGATACATTGTAATTAACGTTGCCAAAGTTAATATGAAGGAGAAAATCCTGAAAGCAGGAAAAGTCTAATCTACAAAGACAAAAATATCAGGATGACTGCAAATCTTTCATCTGAAAATTTTCAGTCTAGAAGAGGATGGTCATAAACCTTTAACCTTCTTAAATAAAACAATTTTCAGTCCAGGATCCTGTATCTTGCTAAACTAAGTTTCATTTGTGGTAGAGAAATTAAATATTTTACTGATATCCAAATGTTGAGGAAATTTGCCATAATGAGACTAGCTCTACAGGAAGTGCTCAGACCCATTCTTCATAGTAAACAGAATGATGATCCACCACCAAAGTAAACTTACCCAGAAATTAAAGAACAAAGCTTAGCTTCCATAATGGTGAAAAGGATAAAAATAAACTCTAGATCTCTAAAAACCAAGATGACCCAAACGCCACCATACATATCAATTCTCCCAATTAATGGAAATGGCTTGAATTCTCCTCTAAAGAGGCACAGGATGGCTGACAGGATATAAAAGGTCAGGCCAGCTATCTATTGTCTCCAAGAAACACACCCCACCTCAAAGGATAAAACAAGATTCAGGGTAAAGGGATGAAAAACACTAATCCAGGCAAAACACTAAATTCTTGTCAAGGGAAGCACACAAAATGAAGAGATTTCAATAATTAACATTTATGCACTCTAACTGAATGCTCCTCAATTTATAAAATAAACCCTAACTTATCTGAACAATATGATATCTTCCTGTGCTATAACAGTTGGAGATTTTAACACCCCTGTTAGTACCCCTTAGTACTGGACAGATCCTCTAAGCCAAAACTAAAAAAATAAATACTGGTCTTAGATGTG
This sequence comes from Arctocebus calabarensis, assembly GCA_963573935.1. Classification (NCBI taxonomy): domain Eukaryota; kingdom Metazoa; phylum Chordata; class Mammalia; order Primates; family Lorisidae; genus Arctocebus; species Arctocebus calabarensis. The sequence continues at coordinate 1,179 of CAUYON010186733.1, forward strand.
ATTCTAGGACAAATGGACCTAACAGACATATACAGAACATTTCATTAAAACAAATCTGAATACACATTCTTCCCATCAGCCCATGGATCATCTTCCAAAATTGATCATATCTTAGGATGCAAGTCTAACCTCAATGAATTTAAAAGAATAGAAATTATTTCTTGTATCTTCTCACATCATCATGGAATAAAAGTTGAACTCAACAGCAACAGAAATCTTCATATTCAAATAAAGTCATAGAAACTAAATAACCTTTTGATGAATGACACCTGGGTCAAGGATGAGATTAAGAAGGAAATCATTAGATTTCTGCAATAAAATGATGTTGAAGCCACAAACTGTCAAAACCTATGGGATATTGCAAAGGCAATCCTAAGAGGAAAATGTGTAGCATTAGACACTTTCATCAAGAAAACTGAAAGAGAGCAAGTCAACAACTTAATGGCCCATCTTAAGTTAATTTAAAAAAGGAAGAACAATTAAATCTCAAACCCAGCAAAATAAAGGAAATAACCAAAAGTAGAGCAAAATTAAATGAAATTGAAAACTAAAGAATCATTCAGAAGATCAGTAAAACAAAAAGCTGGTTCTTTGAAAGGATTAATAAAATTGATAAACCCTTTGCCAGACTAACCAGAAACAGAAAAGTAAGATCTCTAATAACTTCACTCAGAAACAATAAAGGGGAAATAACAACAGATACCACAGAAATACAAAAGATCCTCTACCAGTACTACAAAAAACTCTGTTACCAGAAATATGAAAATATAGAGGAAATGGATCAATGCCTGGAAGCATAGAACCTTCCTAAACTCAACCAGAAAAAATTAGAAATTTTGAATAGACCTATATCAAGCACTGAAATAGCATCAACTATACAAAATATCCCAATAGAGAGAAAAGCCCTGAATCAGATGGTTTCACATCAGAATTCTACCAAAACTTTCAAAGTATAACTAGTTCCTATATTTCATAATGTATTATAAAACATAGAACAGGAAGGAATCCTCCCCAACACTTTCTATGAGGCAAATAGCACCCTGATCCTCAAACTAGGACAGGACCCAACAAAAAAAGAAAACTATAGACCCATGTCATTAATGAATATCAATGCAAAAATATTCAATAAGATCTTAGCAAGCAGAATACAGCAACACATTAAAGAAGGTATACAACATGATTGAATAGGTTTTATCCCTGGCATGCAAGGTTAGTTCAACACACATAAATTGATACATATAATCCATCACAAAATAAAAAACAAAGATCATATGATTCTCTCAATTGATGCAGAAAAGGCTTTTGATAATATCCTAGCATCATTTCTTGGTATGAAAAATTAAGAAAGTAGGCTGACGTGGAATATGTTTTAAACTGAAAGAGGCCACCTACAACAAACCCACAGCCAATATCATTTTGAATGGAGTAAAACTGAAAGCATTTTCACTCACATCTGAAATCAGACAAGGATGCCCACTGTTACCATTGCTATTCAACATAGTACTGGATGCCCTAGCCATTGCAATCAAGCAAGAGGAGGAGATCAAGGGTATTCTAATAGAGACAGATGAGATCAAACTCTCACTTTTTGTGGATAACTCGATCTTATACCTGGAATACCACAGGACTCCACTACAAAGCTCTTAGAAGTGATCAAGGAATATAGCAGCATCTTGAGATACAAAATCAAGGCCCACAAATCAGCAGCCTTCCTATATGCCAACAGCAGTCAACCTGAAAAAACGTCAAAGACTCTATACCTTTTACAGTAGCACAAAAAAAGATGAAATACCTGGGAATATAATCTAACAAAGGACATGAAAGATCTCCATAAAGGGAACTATGAAACCCTGAGAAAATAAGTAGCAGAAGATGTTAACAAACGGAAGAACATATCATGTATGTGGCTGGGAAGAATCAACATTGTTAGTGTTCATACCACACAAAGCAATCTATAGATTTAATGCAATCCCCATCAAAACACCAAGGTCATACTTTGAAGAACTTGAAAAATCAGTACTTCATTTCATATGGACCAGAAAAATACCTGAATAGACAATAAAATTCTTAGAAGTAAAGGTAAATCTGGAGGCATCATGTTCCAGACTTCAGGTTATAAATCTATGGTGATGAAAATAGAGACATAGATCTATGGACTGGAATAAAGAATCTAGCAATGAACCCAGCCACATATTGTCATTTGATCTTTGATAAGCCTAACCAAAACATGCACTGGAGAAAAGAATCCCTGTTTAACAAACTATGCTGGGATTGCTGGTTAGCCCTTATAGAAAACTGAAACTGGGATTGCTGGTTAGCCCTTGTAGAAAACCCACTTCTCTCACCATTGATAAAAATTGATTCTCAGGGCATGGCTTGTGGCTCAGTCAGTGGGGTGCCGGTCCCATTTACCAAGGGTGGTGGGTTCAAACCCGGCTCCAGCCGAACTGCAACAAAAAAATAGCCGGGCGTTGTGGCGGGTGCCTGTGGTCCTAGCTACTTGGGAGGCTGAGGCAAGAGAATCGCCAAAGCCCAAGAGTTGGAGGTTGCTGTGAGCTGTGATGCCACAACACTCTACCGAGGGCAATAAAGTGAGACTCTGTCTCTACAAAAAAAAAAAAAATTGATTCTCATCAGATAAAAGGTTTAAATCCAAGACACAAAACAATAAAAACCCTAGAAGAGAGTGTGAGGAAAATGGTTGAAAATATTGGCCTGCAAAAGGATTTTATGAGGAAAATCCCCCTGGCAATTGCAGCAACACCAAAACAAATAATTGGGAATTGATCAAGCTAAAAAACTTCTGCATAACTAAGGGTACCACAGCCCAAGCAAATAGACAGCCTTTGGAATGGGAAAAGATTTTTGCATGTTATGACTCTGACAAAGGCCTGATAACTACTATCTACAGAGGACTCAAATTAATCTATAAGAAAGAAACAAACAACCGCATTTCTAAGTGAGCAAGAGACTTGAATAGAAACTTCAACACACATAAGATGACAGATGAATGGCCAATAAACATGAAAAAATGCTCATCATCTTTAATCGTCAGAGAAATGCAGATCAAAACCACCAAATGAGATATCACCTAACACCAGAAAGATTAGCCCACATTGCAAAGACCAAAATCTGTATATGCTGGCATGGATGTGGAGGAACACTTTTGCACTGCTAATGGGATTGTAAACTAATAGAACCTTCATGGAAAAAAGTATGGAGTATTCTCGAAGAACTAAAAGTTGACCTTGCATTAGATCCCACAATCCCATTCCACCCAGAAGAACAAAAATCATTTTACCACAAAGCAATTTGTACCAGAACGCTTATTGCAGCTCAATTCATAATTGCCAAGTCATGGAAGCAACCCAAATGCCCATCAACCAGTGAATGGATTAACAGACTGTGGCATATGTATACAATGGACTAATAATCAGCCATAAGAAAAAAGACTTTACATCATTTATTGTCATCTGGATTGAGTTGAAACACATTATTCATAGTAAAGTATCTCAAGAATAGAAAAAAAAAAGTCCAATGTACTCAATACTAATATGAAATCAATATATAAACAATTACATGCCCATACAAATAAATGTTCAAGCACAAATATAATTTATCAAAGGGAAGGGGTGAGGGAGAGGGGACTATGATTGACAGAAAAAAAAGAGGGCACAGGGTGGAATCTCACCTAATGTGCACAATGCATGGGCATTCAGCATTCCCCCTGGGTGAAGGGCTCTTCTACAACTTAAAGTCTCCTTTGGAAATGAGAATAATGTAACCTAAAAATTTGTACCCTCATACTAATTTGAAATACAAAAAAAAAATAAGGAAATAATTCAAATATAGTAGAGGAAAAAGACAATTATTTAAAACTATGCTTTGATACAATAAGTAAAAAAAGAGATGGATAAGGGCTATGAGGGTTTGAGATAGAGAAAAATAATTTCAGGGTCTATGGAAGGCTTGATGAAAGAGATTACACTTCAATTAACCATGAAAATATAACTAGAATTAGTTGCTTTGTTAATTATCTCATTCATCATACTAGGTGCCATGCAGGGGCAGATGCAGGCTTTATAGATCTGAAGGTTTTATAATATGAGGGTCCCTCTTTTTGAAAAAAGAATATAAAGCTACCCATGCAACATGAATTTCTTATTCAACCAGAGTCCTAGGGTCTAACATCTAAAAAGTGCTTAAAAAGTACAAGCTCCCTTTTCCTGGCATCTGTGTTCCCACTACCCAGCAAAGTGTCTGGCATAACACATAAGGGCTTAAAGAGGCTCATGCAATGAGAAGCCTAGAGTTTGCAAAGTAAATCCACTTCTGGTGTTGTGATTGGTGCTGGAAATGTAATCATAAATATTAGTTCCTGACTTCATGAAGTTCTTATCCTAGGTAGACAGAGAGGTAAGGAAAATAATTATAATAACATCCATTCATTCTCAACTTTTGGGATACTTTTTATAGTAGGTGGGAGAACACTGATTTGATAGAGAGACATTAGGTGGTGAGAGGATTTTTAATTAATAGAGAAAAGCACAAATCAAGGAAGTGAAAGAATATGTAGCACTTAAAGAAAAGCAAATCTTCTCACTGACTGGAAGGTCTGGTTTTAGTAGGAGGACAGTGGAGACATAAAAGCAGAGTTCAGATGAGGTAGATGTTCTTAGTTAGGATAAACAGACTCAATTATCCTTTCTCAGAATGGAGCAGAGTATTTGCAGGTACCTTCGTCATTCATTTAACAATGGTTTACTCAACTCCTGCTGGGTTAGATACTGGCTGCACCTGGGGCATACAAAGCTATACAAGAGTTTTCTGTCCCCAAGAGGTTTACACTTTGTATTATATATTATATTGTGTCCCTCCCTCCCCTCAAAAAGGATATGTTTCCAATACCCTAGGAAATAGTGTCATTGTGGATGTAAGATGTTAAGAGGAGGTCAAAGTGGAGTAGAGTGAGCCCCTTATGCAGTCTGACTGGTCTCATAAAAAACCAGCCATATGAAGACAGAGATATAGTGGGAGAGTGCCATGTGACGATAGAGGCCAATATCGGACTGATGCAGCTATGAGCCAAGAAACACTAAGGATTGATGGAAGATAGGAAGATAGGAAGTATCGAAGACAGATTCTCCTACAGGTTTCAGAGGGAACAGGTTCTGCTGACCCCTCAATATTGGGCTCTAGCCTCCAGAAAATGAGATAATAAATTTCTGTAAGCTTCTCAGTTTGGGGTAATTTGTTACTTCAGACTTAGGAAGATAATACAGTCTGGTAGGGGCTGCCTATGTAAATACACAGATTGATATGAACATTACCTAGTCAGGGATGCAAAAGGGGTCACTGAGGCTGACTCAATCCCCATTACCTGTCCCTTTAGAAAATGAATTTGAAACAAAAGGCTAGTAATGTTAGTGAAATTTGGGTAGCTGTCACAAGGTACTTAGGCAATGACCTGGGTATTCAAGTGACAAGGCTTTCCATAAACCTCATTAATAGAACTTCAGAAGCTGCCACACATCAAAATATCTATGTGAGAATCACTGTGGGAAAAAATGACAAAGTACTAACCCAAAATACATCATTAACTACTGTTACTGAAATTAATTTTTAAAAGCAATATATAAGTAAATAAACACACATAACTAACCTTTTGCTGTAGCTAAGCCCTGAAAAATTATTCTCTTAAAAGAAATATTCAACCATTCTTTTTCTGGGGCTATCACAGGTGTTGTCTTATAAAAATGACTTTGTAGCTTTTCCCTACTACAAATACTGTTTTCCATTAATTTGGGGGAAGCTTTACATAATAGTTGAGCCAGGATGGATTTTTCTGATTCCTTTTTTCTGAAAAGAAGTGGAAGATCATTCTGACTTTTCCAATTAGGAAATTTCATTTCTCTTACTGACCTCCTTGCCCTGAGAAGTAGAGGACAAACTTCACTTGGGAATGGCATTCTTAAAGTTATTCTAGTTATTAAGTATTTCCTTTGCCACTGAGAAGTTTGAAGGCCAATTTTAGACACTAACATGAACTCAAAGTGATTTGAAAAACATCATCAACATTTTTTCCCTAAACAAATACGTGTAAATTCATCTTGTTACATACCTTAAATTCCAATTACATAAACTCCTTGATTTTCTTGGAATTAATAGCTTTTACTCAAATACCTGACTTTTCTCGTCCCCTTCCTTGGTCTTTGCATGTGTAGTCTCTCTGTCTACAATGGGCTTCTCTTTTATTACTTAGAAAGCTCCCCCTCATTCTTCATGAATGTTTGAACAAAAACATTTGCTCACTCCAGCTCTCCCTACACTGGCTTCTCTAAAATTCAATTGCCCCAGATTCACATATTGACTATCTTAATTATCATACTCTATATCTTTATCCATTTAACTATTATCTATCAAGAGTTCACTATGTATAGAAGGGCTCAACTGAGGCTGGGATTATAATCATAAAGCAGACAGTTTCTGCTTTCCAGGCATTTACAACATAGAGGTTTATTAAAAGAATAAACAGAGCTAATATGTCCATACTGCCTAATTTATGGATTCACCACAATCCCCATCAAAATACCAATGCCACATTTCACAGGTCACACACACAAAAATAATCCCAAGCTTCATTTGGAGCCAAGAAAGTCAGACTAATAAAGTAATCTTAAGCAAAAAGAACAAATCTGGAGGCAGCACACTACCAGACTTCAAATTATACTAAAAGGCTATCTTAACCAAAATAGTGTGGTATTGGGATAAAAGAAGAGGAAACTCAGATATAAAACCATCTATCTACAACCAATTGATCTTTGAAAAAGTAAACAACATATACTGGGAAAATGAAGCTCTATTCAATAAATTGTGCTGGGAAACTGGATAGCCACAGGCAGAAGAATGAAGCAGGATTCCAATCTCTCACTATATATGAAATTTAATTCAAGATGAATCAATGTCTTAAATGTAAAGCATGAAACCACAAAAATCCTAGAAAAAATATAGGAAAAGCTCTTCTAATCATTGGTGCAGGCAAAGAATTTATGACTGAGAACCCAAAGGCAATTACAGTGTCAACAATAATAAATAAATGAACTTTATTAAATTAAAAATATTCTGCATAGCAAAGGAAATAATCCATAGAGTAAATAGACAATCTACAGAACAGGAGAAAATATTCACAAACTATGTGTCTGATAAAAGCCTAATATTTAGAATCTACACAGAACTCAAGCAAACTATCATCACCAAAAAAAAAAAAAAAAAAAAAAAGTGGGCAAACGTGTATAAGATCTATATGAGGAAAACTACAAAACTCAAAGAACTAAATGAATGGAGAGTTATTCCATGTTCATGGATAGCAATATGTAATATTATTAAGATGTTATTTCTTAAGCCATGTACGGTGGCTCATGCCTATAATCCTAGCAGTCTGAGAGGCCAGGGTGGGTGGATTGACTGAGCTCATGGGTTTGAGACCAGCCTGAACCAAAGTGGATATCTCTAAAAATATCCAGGCATTGTGGCTGGGTATTGTGATAGGTACCTGTAGTCCCAGCTACTTCGGAGGCTGAGGCAAGAGAATCTCTTGCGCCCAAGAGTTTGAGGTTGTTGTGATCTATGACACTACAGCACTCTACCAATGACAACAAAGTGAGATTCTATCTCAAAAAAAAAAGAAAAAAGATGTTATTTCTTCCAAATTGATCTACAAATTTAGTGCAATCCCCATCAAAATATCAACAAGTTATTTTTTGGAGATCAACAAACTAATTCTAAAGTTTATATGGTGAGGCAGAAGACCCAAGATAGCCAAAAATATATTAGAGGATAAGAGGCTAATATTTATTCAAAATTTACCACATAAAGCTATAATAATGAAGAAAGTGAGGTTTTGGTAAAAGAAGAGACAAACAGATCAATGGAACAGAATACAGAGCCCAGAAATATTCCTACATAAATACAGTCAGCTTTGTATCTTTGACAAAGGGATAAAAGCAATACAATGGATAAAATATATTTTCAACAAATGGGTTCTGGAACATATGGATTTCTACATACCAAAAATTATCTCCAAATGCAAAACACAAAACTATAAAAGTAGGAGATACCACAGGAGAAAATCTAGATGACCTGGGTTTTGCAATGATTTTTTAGAAGCAACACCAAAGGTGTGAGCCATGAAAGAAAGAATTCCTAACCTGGACCTCATTCAAATTAAAAATAAACAAACAACAACAACAACCACAAAAATACGCTCAGTGAAGGACACTACCAAGAAAATGAAAGACAAGTCACTGATTGGGAAAATAATAATTGCAAAAGACACGACAGATAAAGAATTGTTATTAAAGTATGTAAATAATTCATAAAACTCAACAACAATAATATATAACCAATCTGACTAAAATTAATCCAAAGACCTCAGGTACCTTGCCAAAGAAGATATACAAAAGACATATAAGCTTGTGAAAAAATGCCCCATATCAAGTGTCATTGGAGAAATGCAAATTGAAATAATGAGATACTAGGTTATACCTATTAGAATGGCCAAATGTGCAGCAACAGGCCAGCTCATTCATTGCCCGTGGGAATGCAAACTTTGGGAGATATAATAGTTTGGTGGTTTCTTAAAAACCCAAACATAGTCTTACCCCATGAACTAGCATAGGTATTTATCTATAGGAGTTGAAAACTTATGTTCACACAAAAACCTGTACATACATAGTTATTGTAGCTTTATTCATAATTCTCAAAACTTGGACCAGCCAAGATGTCCTTCTGTAGGTAAATGGATAAAATGTGGTAAATCCAGAAAATAAAATATTACTCAGGACAGAAAAGAAATGAGCTATAAAGTCATGAAAAGACATCTAGGGAACTTAAATACATATGGCTAAATGAACGAAGCCAATTTGAAAAGGTTACATATTGTATGATCCCAACTATATGACACTCTGGAAGAGGTATAACTATGAAGAAAGTAAAAATAAAATCACTGACAAGAGCTGGGTGGAGGGAAGGATGAACAGGCAGAGCAGAGAGAATTTTTAGGGCAGTGAAACTACTCTGATACTATAATGGTGGCTACATGTCATTATACATTATACAAACTCATAGAATGTACACCACCAAAAGTAAACACTAATGTAAGCAATGGACTTTGAATAATAATGATGCATTAGTGTAAACTCATCAACTGAAACAGATTGGTGGTGGATGTTGATAATGGGAGTGGCTATGATGTGTGAAAACAGGGTTTATATGTAAGCTTTCTGTTATTTTTGCTCAATTTTCCTGAGCAAAATTTTTGAAGGTTCCTTACAACTGCTCTGAATAATAAAGTGTACTTGTAAAAGGATCTTAGTAAATATAAGTTCCCTTTCCTCTGCTCTGAAGTCCTGCATAACTGGTATAATACTTGGTAAAAAGAACATCTTCAATTAATGATTGTAGAATAAAAACCTAAAAGACTTCTGTATCTCAGTGCAAAGAAGTTGATCCCAAGGCTAATTTTGATAAAAAGAAAGATTGTAGCACTAGAAACCCAAAACAAAGAGATGGTGGTTAAGGGATGAGGAAATTTTGTCTAGCAGAGTGGGGATGGTGCATCCAAAATACTGTTGTGTCCATTTTGCTCGGTGTGAGTTCTGATCTATGCAAGGACTTTTCCTAAGTCCCCTTCATATTGAAAATTATATGGAAAGAATTTTTTTTTTTTTTTGCAGTTTTTGACCAGGGCTGGGTTTGAACCTGCCACCTCTGGCATATGGGGCTGGCACCCTACTCCTTTGAGCCACAGGTGCCACCCTGGAAATAATTTTTGATGACAGAGAAGAAGTGGGTTTCATGAGTGTGTCAGAAGATCAAAACCCTACTAGGTAAGGAGCTTTCTGGTATTTTACATCTCTTCCCACTATTTATCCTTTAAAATCACTCCTGTTTCCCCATAATCATTCCTTCTTCAGACAGAAGAAGTGCATAAAACCAAACAAGAACAACAACCAAGACAAAATTCTAAGTGAATCTGTCTTCTGTTCCTTACTGGTATGCCCACATCCATAGTAGGGTATTATAGGAGCTTAACTCTTTGCATAACTCACAATGGTGTGACAACAGTAGCTCAGTTTGTGTGGATTGCCTGGTGCTCAGATATGTCCCTTTAGCCATAATCCTTACCTTTTAGCTTTAAGGTCAGATATTTCTAGAAGAGTATGGTACCTCATTTGGGTCTTACAGGGAAGATAAAAGAAGATAAGGCATAAGGAATTGGAAAAGAAATAAACAGAAGAATGAAGACTCTTGTTAATCCTCATTCTCCTCCAGAAAATGAAGAGTCCCTGGTCAGAAAATTAGGAATCCTAAATTCTATTATTTATTTATTTATTTAATTTATTTTTTTTGAGACAGAGTCTCAAGCTGTCACCCTGGATAGAGTGCTGTGGCATCACAGCTCACAGCAACCTCCAATTCCTGGGCTCAGGCGAGTCTCTTGCCTCCACCTCCCAAGTAGCTGGGACTACAAGCACCCGCCACAACGCCTGGCCATTTTTTGGTTGCAGCCGTTATTGTTGCTTGGCAGGCCAGGGCTGGATTCGAACCAGCCAGCTCAGGTGTACGTGGCTGGCGCCTTAGCCCATTGAACCACAGGTGCCAAGCCTAGTGGTCCTAATTTCTAGTCTTGACTTTGCTGTGGTCTTGAAAAATCTCTTACATATCTCTGATACTAGATAGCTTCTCCTCAAGGAAACTGGACAGTTAGACATAATAATATCTTAGTCTGCAATCCTTATTCTCATGTTAACCTTTTTTTCCTCCAAATTTGCCCCCAAATAACTTAAAGCTAAAACAATATTATAAAAAGCTCCCTACATTTCTACAACAATGTATGTTTTGCTGACATACAAGGCAAAGTAACAATAATTACATTCTTTTTGCAAAATCCACATACACTTCAAACACACAGTTTGACCTTTGATACCTTGGGTCACTTGAGTGCCAAGGGCAAAATATGTTGATGTAGCTTACTGCAAAAATAATTTTCTAGCACAGATGTGCTGAGACACACACCCTGTGGTGATCTGTCACATATGGCTTCAGACACTATAGCACATTTCACCCACTAAACTATGCTATGAATTACCAATAAAATCAGTAAGAGGGAAAGAAGCCATTACCATCAACCTTGATCTTCTTCATACTTGTACATAATACAGGTCTATTTTTTGATTAGTGAGATGAGCTTGAGTTTTAATTACGATCACCAACATTTAAGAGCTAAGGATATTTAGTCCTTATGATGTCCTTATAAGTTAGGTATTATTTTCCTTATTTAAACATGAGAAAACTGAAGTTTAGAAAGGTTAAGGTTAAAGGGTGTTTGAACTCTTGATGTCTTTCTAGATGGGGACACTCTCTCCTCCTCCTTTGTTTCTCCATGTACTGTCTTCCATACTACTGACTGTCTCTCTTGAGGGTATGTGAGCAGTGCGCAGAAAATGTTCATTAAATGGGCAATGAGTGAGGATGTTGACAACTGATTCCTAGTACGGGGGAGGAGGGAAGAGGTTTTAGCACATCAGGAAGAAAAGAGGCCGATAGGACAGTGAGAGAGAGAGAGAGATAAGAGAGAGAACTGACCCCTACAGAGTACCTACGATTTTTTAACAACTGTGCTAGGACATTAACACATTTTAAAAAAGTAAACTGTCAAAATAATCCTATGAAGTATATATTAATCCTTTACTTTACAGATTAAAGAAAGAGGCTGAGAAAGGTTTAGTAACAGCTCAAGGTGATGCAACTAGCAATTACTGGAGCCAGGATTTAATGAAGGTAGAGATAAATAAAAAAGTCATATTATTTAAATGACACCAGGCTATTATATCAAGGAAGGGGACTTGAGGACAAGCAAGGACTTGAGGGATGCAGGGAGAGCTCTGAGAGAGGAGAGACATTCACACATTTTATTATTATGCAACATAGATATTGAAATGTACCTTCCAATTCTGTTTGTAATTAATTCTTGACCACAGGAGAGTTTTCCTTCACAAAGTTGAATAGGCTGTGAAGAGCATAGCTCTCTCCCAAACTTCCATGTAGCTTTCATAGACCTGCGCTCAGCAGTAGTAATTCCCAACTGTCAATATCAGCTCATGTGAGCACGGAACTTCCTTAACAGAGAAGGGTGTTCTTTTACCCTTCAGGTTTGGTAATCACTCAGTAAAAATCACCAAAATTGCAGCTGGACAGCCACACTAGTTTGTCTCCAATCAGCTGCTTGTTCTTTTGTTCTTAAATTACATAGATATGATTGTAGTGAATTACTGCAAATTTCAACCTTCTGTCAACCCAACTAGACTGTAAGCTCCCCACGTCAGGGATTGGGCCTTTTTCTTCTTGATTTTCTCAAATACCTCATCAGAGTGCTTGACACGCACTAGACATTCAGTAAAGGCTTAGTTGAATGAACAAATAAGAGGTTAATCAATTAAATCAAGGACTGCATGGACGGATGCTTGGTGCTTGTGCCCTGTACAATTCTGCTTAAGCGGTCTGATTTTCCATGTAATAAGCAGGAGGCTTTACCAAATGCAATCCATCAGTCAATAAAAGTTGCTGACTGACATCCTAAAAGCATATTTTAGTGAAGCAAACATTTACCAGGACTGAAAATCAGCAGAGAGATTAAATAAAGGATAAAGATCACTGGCTGCTTTTCTGGCCATAGAGGGGCCTGTGGTCTGTGGGCATAAGATATGGATGCGCTCTTTCTTTAAACTCTTTTATAATTGACCAGGAGAAGGAAGTAAACAGAAATCCTAATGGAATTTGAGAGTCTCTAAGGGATTGTAATATATGCAGAGAAAAATACCAGATTTAGTTTGGATATATAAAGATGGATGTCTCATGATTTGTAATATAATGAAGGTTGAAAAATGATACCCAAAACAATCCTCTTTATTCCTGGTTGTGTGGTCATACCTCCTCCCATGTCACAGCTAGGCAAGGTAAAAATATAATGAAAATAATCCTTTATAAGCAGTTAGGTCCAGGGTACACTGTAATGTCCAGCCAATATTCATCAAACGAGACTGAGGTTAATTTTATTCAGGTGATGGATAAATATCCAGAAAACCCCTTTGACTATAACTTTTGTCTAGACTCATTTTTATGAATGATAAATATAAAATGGTGAAAGATTTCTATAAGTCAGACTATTAAGCAAGGATGGGATGGCTGTGACATCTCTGTTCAGGCAGGATGGTCTAGTGGTAAGAGTATGGGACCAGGAGACAGGCATCTAGGCTGCAGCCAAGACTCCTCTCCTTCCCAAATACATGGCCCTGGGGAGGCCACTGACCCCTTGTCTCATCTGTAGACAAGATAAATAATTCTTACTTGGTCACCCCCTTAAGATGATATTGGGATCAAATTGAATCATGTCCATGAGAAACTTATAATGTACTATATACACATAAGCCTAGTATCTTCAGGTTGAACAGCAAAAAAAGGAGAAGAATAAAAGAGAAAAAGCAGGAAATAAATGGAAAATAAGGAGTGGAAGAAAAAGAGAACAAAGAGGAAGTTTGTGGAGAGAAGGAGGGGAGAGGGAAACAGCACAGAAAATAAGCCGAGGAAGGAGCTGGCAGAGAAGGAGAAGGGGAGGAAGCAGCAGTGGTCACGAAGGCTCTCTGTGCTGTGGGATTGACAGACAAAGAAGAAAACACACCAAACAGAAACTAGAAGAAAGGGCAGAATCAATCAAGAGATGGGATTTAGAACATCCTACCTATGCAGGGATGATAAGCTATCAGATGGCCTTTCCAGAGGAGATGGCGAGTCAGCCATGAGTCAGCCTCCTTATTACACATTTCTAAATGGCAAGCACTACCGAATTCATGCTGTTCTCATCTGTGGTCTTCTCAGTAGTACACTCAGACAGATTTGCAATCATTGCTTGTGCAACCACTGATGACGACCCTTTCTCTGTCTGGTTAACGCCTACTCATCATTCAGATGAAGGCTGTCAACAAGAGCCTTCCTAAATCTCCCTGACCTCCCTGACAAGGTTACATTCCCTATTACAGGCATTCAGGGCACCATAGGTTGCCTTTTCACAGAATGTGGGCAGATTTATATTTGTTTGTCTGATTATTCTATTGATCTTTCCTTCTCCCTGCCAGACTGAAGGCAGAGTCAGTGTCTGCTTTGCTTACTCTTATATTCCCATTTGAATTCATTAATTGGCAGCATCAAAAACAGACTCAAGTCAGCTATGGCAGCCTTAATACTAGAAAGGTATCACTAAAAGGAAAGTATTCAAAGAGGGGTAATAGTACAAATGTCAAGAGGAGGTTGGTGCTAGGGCTATAATTAGAAAGTATGTGATTGACAAATCCTTTCCACAGTTTGTGCAACTAAATCCTGTCATGGAACAGTGGTTCTTGTATTCATTTTTACCAGCCTAACTTATGACTGGCTGCTTTTTTATTCTTCCTGGGTTCATACAGCATATTAACTCTTTTTAAATGTCATGTCAATCAATGTCACAGGTAATCATATTATTATTACCACTGATAAATATGAGTATTGATTAAGAAGAACAAGCTTCTAGTTGGATATTATGTAGCACATTATTCTGAGTATGTTTAATTATACAGGGTACCCATAAAGTTCGTGTGTAATTTAAAATAGCAATTATTTTAAAATTGGCATACGAACTATTATGGCTACCCTGTATAATAATGAGGACATGTATTTACAATTTACTTTGAGGCCATTATTAAGCCAATTTATTAAAAAAAAAACAAGATTTCCAAGGACGATTTACAAGGCAATAATAAGTAATCATGTTGGCATTGAATTATGCACCAAAAATAAGGACTGTTTAACAAATAAAGAGCTCTAAACCAAATCCCCTAGTGATTTCTGTGGCAACCCTCCAAGGTCAACTCCATTGACATTGAGCAGCCTTGAGTGTTTGAAGCCACTGAACAGGACAGCCTAGCAGTTCTCAGAACTAGACTCCTGACCTACCATTTCTGGGTTTCTTCCTAATCCTGCTGGATAAAACAGAAGCCAACAGTGTGGAAATATTATTACTCCACTTCTAATTCAGTGCATTTCAAGATGAGTGAAATCACATTAGACATCTATTCCTTTTTATCAACATTCTTATTTGAAATTGGATTTTTGGCAATGACTATCATAACAAAAACCTCTAAAGCCTCAGAATCATCCTGAGCTTCACTTTAGCTAGGCCTCCAAATTAGCCAGCTGATAAATAACAAAACACATGCAAGTCTGGGAAGGCAAGAGAGGGAAATGACTTAGGAATATGGGCTCGGATTCCAGTTTTGTCAGTTACTAGTCACGTGATCTTGAGTCTCACCCTTAACTTCTCTAAGCCTTAGTGTCTTAATCCATAAAGTTGGATAATACACATGTAATTGTTATCAGAGCCAAATGAGAGCCACAGAAAGCACTTACAACACATATCAGTTACCATGAAATTAAAAATAAAATGGGTACTATTTAGTGTCATGATTTTAGCATTTAAATATAGAAAAATATGCCTTTTGGGTTTTAGAATCTATGTATCTGAACAGCATGCTTTATGATGAAATACTCTGTGTTCTGTACTTTATGTCTTTCTTTATTTTCTTCATTTAAGAGGATTTCTTTTATGAAATAATAACTGTGATAGTAGTTAGTATTTATAAAATATTTTTTTAATCTGGAAAAAAATCTATATTCTCTATATCATCTCCCAAAATGCTTTTTGCTATTTTAATAGTGTTTGTAATTCCAAATTTGGAAACTTCTATTTGTTTAACAATGTATTTTCATTGTTAAAAAGGGGTCACAACCCACAGGTTGAGAACTACGGCCTTAAATACTGCTTTGCTTCTTATGGCCTCAGCATTTTTTCAATACTGATAAATCTTGGGGAATCCTTAAAATTTGCCACAGTAACACCTTTTAAATCTTCAGCTCTACACATGTAGGGAAGAATGATTACAAAACTTAGAAAAGGATATCTTATTGAGTAAGGAAACGGAAAAAAAATGTTGTAGGTCAATAGAAATGGGGCTGAAAAAAACAAGCTGACAGGTCAACTAGAGGCAGTGCTGGAATTCCAGGCACATGAGGAGAAATGAAAAGGAAGCACATGACATTAAACTGGGGAAATGGAGATAGGCTGGGGTTATCTGCTGCTCTGATTGATTCCTAATCAATCTCCCGATTTATTTATTTATTTATTTATTTATTTATTTATTTATTTTGTAGAGATAGAGTCTCTCTTTATTGCCCTTGGTAGAGGACCGTGGCATCACACAGCTCACAGCAACCTCCAACTCCTGGGATTAGGCGATTCTCTTGCCTCAGCCTCCCGGGTAGCCGGGACTATAGGTGCTTGTCATAATGTCTGGCTATTTTTTTTTTTTTTTTTGTCATAGTTTGGCCTGTGCCAGGTTCGAACCTGCCACCATCGGTACATAGGGCTGGTGCCTACCCACTGAGCCACTGACGCCACCCCAATCTCCTGATTTTTAAGTTCTGAAGGTCTGTCTGTAAACTCCCTGAGTCCTTCTTGGCCAATAGGACCTATTAGCAGGAGATCTGGCAGCGAGAGTAAAGCCAGGACTCTCATCCAAAGCTTTCTAACCCATTAGGTTAGTCTGTCTGTATGAGAATATGTGGTATGAGTCACAAAAAGAAATGTTTTTTTTTTTTTTGGCAGGCAGAGGAGAATTTGATTTCCTTTAAATATTTTTAAAAATCAGTAAGTTGCTCATCTCTTCCATTTTCTTATATTTTCCATAAATAAACCCTATGGCTGGAAGGACATCAAAATAAAGAAGAAAATGACAACTATACATATTCTTTTAATACATTCTGAAGAGAGACAAAAATAGCTTACAGCTTGCCTCTCTGTTTTGGTAGAATCACTTAAATTTCTGTGGTAAACAAACGCTCAGGTTTTTGGCCAGCAATCCCAGCAAATAACAACCTAAATAAGGCCTCTGTCCCAATTTGAAAAAGTAATGTAGTATATTGCTATAAGGCCATCTGATTTCCTGTTAAGTACGACTTACAAAGGACAGTCAACACCTTCCAAGGAAGTTGTTTTACTGATATAAAAACACTAGTCACTAGAAGAGGCGCCCTCAGACACTACTTAGCACTGCTTTTGAGGGTTAAGGTGCAGATGTGTTGAAGGACATTGAGCGCTCATGCAGATTATGAATCCTGAGGGATAGAGAGGTCTCTGAGTGTGTGCTTAGCAGTAACTCACGCCACCTGCACCCCAAAAGTCAGCTACCTAGAGCCCCATGATTCCTTAAAAGTTCGGGCTTCATTTCTAGTCATTATCCTTGAATTCCATAAGCTAATATTTTATATTCAAAATGTTAGCGTTGAAAGGCATCTGAGATATTGTTTAGTTAAGTCAACCTGAACACTCTGCATAGGAAGTAACCGACACTTGCTCAAAATCACATAGTATGAAGTGGCAGACCTTGGTTCTAGGCCCTGATTCATTGATGGTTCTCAGGTCACTCCCTACAATGACCAGATATTTTGAAACCAAATATCTGCACTCTGCCTAAGAAGACTGAGTCTTTTAAGTTAGTGTTATCCTAAGAAATTTGAAGCATGTTAGCTGTAAATAAGCATCTCTTATCTAAGCAAAAGGGATCAAGTAGAGAACAAGAGAGGGAATAATTCCATCAAAGGTCTTGTTACCTGCCTGCTCAGGCCCAACATGGGACACCAATGATGTCATTGCATCATGCACTTAGAGTGGTCTTAGAGTGTGGAGAGGGTCTTTCTCATACCAACCAGAGGTATATGGCTTTCCCCATGGAGTTAGGCCTATCCTGTTACGAAAATATGACAGTGATATCACAGACCAGTGAACCTGAAAGGATGGTTCCATTAGATGTATCCATTTATAAGCAAGACTACTTTTTTTCTCACAGACTTCTTGATTTGGGAGAGATTTTTGGTTGAGCTCAATTAAACCAACCATTTATTCCATAAAGAATTCCTACTTTCTTGAAGAAGGCCATCCAATGTCCTATTAAGTGCTACTTACAAAGGACGGTCAACACCTTCCAAGGCAGTTGTTTTAATGATGTAAAAACACTAGACACTAGAAAATTCTACCTCTAAATATGTTGCTGAAGTGATCTTGTAAGATAGCATATAATAAAGCTCCTTCTACTGGATAAAATAAAGCCTTTTTTTGAGACAGAGCCTCAAGCTGTCACCCTGGATAGAGTACCGTGGCCTCACAGCTCACAGCAATCTCCAATTCCTGGGCTCAAGCGAGTCTCTTGCCTCTGCCTACCAAGTAGATGGGACTACAGGCGCCAGCCACAACGCCCGGCCATTTGTTGGTTGCAGCTGTCATTGTTGTTTGGTGGGCCCGGGCTGGATTCGAACCCGCCAGCTCAGGTGTACGTGACTGGCGCCTTAGCCCATTGAGCCACAGGCGCCGAGCCTAAAATAAAGCTTTTTGAGTAGCTGGAGATACTTTTTGGTTCTAGAGGTGTTAGCAAAGTGCATCTAGGTTTCTGAACATGATTTTCTTTTCTTTCCTTTTCTTTTTAATCTCTGACTTACTCCAACCATATTCCTCAAAATTCAATTTGTGTCCTTTCCCCTGAGAATCCTACCTGCCTTCCCAGTGGCAATCCCTTTTAACATTTCAGTTTTAATTTTAATAGTTACCTCTATATTACTAAAACAATATGCTTATGCTGAGTATGTTTTTCAGATTTTATTTTGTTCCCAGAATTGTCTGTTTCCTTGAAGCTATTTCTCTCTCTCTCTCTTTTTGTGTATTAACCTTGTCTCTGCCATTTTTCAGTTTAAAAGAGAAATTTGGTAACTTGTGGCTGTCTCTTTATATTTGAGAACAAAGTGGTAGAAAGGCTATCAGAGGATAAGGCTTTTTAACTGGCAGGCTTCCAATTAGGTGAGCAACCAGAAAAAGTTGCCCCACTGGCACATTGTGAAGGGCTTTGCTGTGGGGTCAACTCTCGAACGAGCTCATCTAGGTTCCACAGAAGGAGGATTCTGTTTCTTCGGAAAAGAACCTTCCTTTTTTGACTGCTGATTATTACTCGCCTGGAAGCTGTTTGGGGTGCAGGGGTCTATATGTTAAGTAGTGGGCATCTTCATTCCTATTCTCAGACTTCACTCTCAGCCCTACCCACTGTCACCACCCTGAATTCTCTGCATTTTCTGGGTTCTGCTGGGCAGACCGGCAGTCTTCTGAGCTATAAAAGCTCTACACTGTGGTAGAGCCTTTTGTGGGTGGCTTCCTTGGAAACGTAATGCCAGGAGATATCTCCCATCTGTACCAAATATGTGAGGAGTGTATCCCGAGTCTGATGGGGATCTAAGGCTGCTTTGTTCTGCTTCATCAATCAATACCCTTCTATCAGCTTTCTGTTGACATGCAATGTGATGAAAAATTTTGAACTTTGATATTCTCTTCAGTTTTCCTTATCATTATGGAACTGTCCTTTGTTATTGTTATTATTCCATTAGCTTCCTTTTTAATAGAGTCTCAGGAGGAAGAGGAGATTGAGGTGTGTGCTGTGTCTGTCAACTTGAACCTGAAGTACAGAGCTTGCACTGTTAATGAGGATGCTACGGTGTCTCATTTTGCCTGGCGTAGTTATAGACGATTCAGATATCAATTTAAAAACAGCAGTGACTCTATGGTGGAGGGCCCAATTAGATAGTTCTGCTGTCTCCAAGGATCAAATTAACTGGAAATCTGAAATATCTTTACTTATTTTATGTCAAGTACATAGCAGCTTAGATGAAAATTATAAAAACATGTAGCCTTTTAAACTATATTAATTTAAAAAATATACTCTGTAGTTGCTTTTCACAGAAGTATCAGGAAGCAGAGTTTTGAAATAATAGAATTTCCAATTTCAGTTGATTGCCCACACTCAGCAGCATAACACCTTAATGGGAAACTCGCTGAAGACTCACCGGCCTATGTAAGATGAAAAATCACTTTTCCACCCCGTGTTCAGTAATAATGATCCTGTGCTACATCATCTCTCAGGCTGACAGCCAGCTGGGCACACAGAGTGTGATGTTCAGTGTCTGGACTTTATAGAGAATCACTGAGACTTCCTGTTTAAATATGCCAGCAATCTAAAGTTATTTCTACCTCAAAGGTTTTATTTTATATCCAGAAATGTTTTATAGAATAAATAAATAAATACATAAATAAATATGTTTATTTAATACATAATAAACAAATAAATAAGTAAATGAATATGTTTAAAAGCAAGTGTCTAAAGTAGGTCTTCAAATTAATCTAGGCTAGAAAAATAAAAGTTTGGTTTATTTTTCAGAACATTTGGACTAAAGGCATATTTAGCCAGCACTTATGGAGGGTCTAACATGGACCTGCTACTTTTACAAAAAATTGGTGCATTCCATACTACTCATTCCTCTGGGTATTGAGGAACTCCGTGCTCATAGAGGTGAAGGGTCTTTTTTAAGATCAATAACAACAGAAGGCAGAGGTGGGATTCAAACATAATTCTTTGAATCCAGAGTCAGTTTTCTTCTACTCTTGCATGGAACAGAATGTTTTTTACGCTGCATTATTTGCTAGACATAAGGCAAACCACTTTATATTAGTCAGAACATTGGCGCACTATGAAGCTGGCCCTACAGTGTGTTGTATTTCAGAAAAGGTGCAATTGTTGCATTTTATAGTCAGGATAAAGTCTTTATGATTTTTGGCTTCATCTTAGCAGATAACTAGAACTGGTGATTATGTCTGTCATAGAGTTTATTTAACTCAAGTGGAAAACAGTGGAAAATAAAAGAAAATGCCTATTAGCAAACTGCTAATAAGCTTTGGTTAATAATAAGAAAGAAAAAGTTTGGAAATAGTCTTAGAAGGAAATGCCATTAATTATCATAGCTGAAGGAAGTCTTCTTTGTGTTAGAGAATAAATGTGAAATGATGGCTACCCTGTGCCCTGCCGAGAGAGGTCTTCAAAAGGAAAGAGTTGAGATAGACAGAAGAGGTGAGATTAGTCCCCGCACCCTCGTCTCTATTGCAAACAATACTTCAGCCACATAGTAGGCACATGGGTCTCTAGAACCATCCCAGACAGTATGTTATTGGTTCTATTTAATAATTACTAAGATAGAGTCAATTCTAATTTGTTATCATTTTTTTTTTTACTAGAGAATCCTCACTATGTCTAACGTAGCCTGAAGGTGGTTTATAAAGAATGTGACCAAAGCTCTCCAGCTTAGCTCAATAAAGTCTTTTCATAACATTACAGAGGACAGAGCTATATAGTGGAGACAGATTTGATTTCAAATCCAGGCAGTGCTACTTTCTATGCAAATGTCCTTGGGAAAATTACTTTACTTAACCTGAGAATCAAGGTTTAAGAAAAAAGACCCTTATCTCCTAGGTCTATTATAGAAATAAAATTAGGTAAGTTAGATAAATGGATAGATAGGTGATATAAAAAATATATAATCTATCAATCTATTTATGAAAGGAATAGGTAGATAGATAGATGGCTAGATTGATTGATTGATATAGACTAGAACCTAATCAGCACTCAGGAAATGTTAATGTCTTTTCTCTTCCCTTGAGGGAATATCTATGTATTTGTAGCACTGGGCAAATAATCACATATGCTTTGGTTCTCAGCTCTAGAGTTACATCTTTTTCAGAAACTACCCTGATCTGCTTCCCCCTCCTCTTCTGATACCCATTTTCAGCCACCTGGTGCCCCTCCTTGATTGTCTAGTAATTCCTTATACATACCCACCCTAGACAATAAACTCTCTGAAGAGAAAAACAAGATCTTATTTGACTTGTTAAATCTAGTACTATGGTTTGAGGCCAAAGCTACAGAGACAAATTTAGAGCCTTAAATGCTGTATCTAATATATTAAATACAAAAGAATTACAATAAATAGGCTTAGTGCCTGTGACTCAAGCGGCTAAGGCACCAGACACGTATGCCTGAGCTGGTGGGTTCGAATCCAGTCCGGGCCCGCCAAACAACAATGATGGCTGCAACCAAAAAATAGCCAGGCATTGTGGCGGGCACCTGTAGTCCCAGCTACTTGGGAGGAGGAGGCAGGAGACTCGCTTGAGCCCAGGAATTGGAGGTTGCTGTGAGCTGTGATGCCACAACACACTACCCAGAGCTTTAGGCTCGGTCGCAAATAAATAAATAAATAAATAAATAAAACAAAGAAAACAAAAAAAGAATTACCATAAATAAAACTAAGTATTAAAAGGAAAACACCTAGCACCTAGAGCAGTACTTGGCATATCAAATGAACTTTCTAGATACTTGCTGATTTAAGAAAAAAAAAAGTGGAGGTATGTGTCTGTGTATGTGTGAGAGAGACAAAGAAAAGAAAGAGAATGAAAGAGTAAAGAGAGTGAAACAAAGAGAGAAACAAAGAAAGGAAGGAAGGGAAGGAGAAATGAGGACTTCCTTTATGTCACAGGTTGCACAGTTTCTGTCAAGAGGAGGTTGCACATCTTACCCTTCCAGGGAGATGGCCCGTTGGAGAGTCACTGAAGGTTGACGCGTTGCCGTGCTATGTTGAGAATGACTGCAAGAAGAAACAGAGAAAACAAACACGGATCATTTATTTAAAATGGTTTTGAATGGTTTAATCAGTTTTATTGTCAAGAAGATAACTTATCTTGAAAGAAACAGCAGAGATTAACTCTTTGGTGATAAGCACTCTATCAGAAAAGGGATTAATATTTCCTTATAATTTAATTTCAATAATGCAGTATTCAAAAGTAAGCTTTAAATGATAAGTAAACATGAAAAGAAACAAACATATTTGAGAAAGGTAATATTTTCTCCCTATAATGAGGTAACATAGAGTTTAAAAAAATAAATATTCTTATGATGCAATGTATTATATTTTCTAAACTGCAGATTATTTTTCTAAAAAAAATTGTATATGAGGCCTAAACCATAAATCTGAGTAGTATTTAATTAATGAAAATGTATTTATTAATTCAAATTTATAACATTTATTTGTAAAATTAATCAATAACAATTCACCTATTTGATGAACACAAAAACTTCAAAAATGGGATATCAATCTTATAGTTTAATGCAATTCCATATTTTGTTTTCATTTTAAGAAAACAAGATTTTATAGATAAGTACAAAAAAGATGGATTTTGTAGATAAGTAGGTCAAATAAAAATTATAATATCTAACATTTATTGACTGAACCGCTTTTCTAAGTGTTTTATATGTTTATGCCTTTTTTGTCTCACAACTCTGTGAAGTTATGTCCCATTTAACAGATGAAGAAATTGAGGTCAAGAAAGACCTAGAAACTTGCTTAAAGTCATAGGGTAAATACCTGTGCTTAATATGGCATTTAGACTGATTCTAAACGCATTATTTTTAGCCATCACGTTAAAACAATTTCTTAGATTTGTGAGAATTTGCCATGCAGTCTTGGAATATTTTTCAATTTCAAAGAGATGGCAGGAAAATCTTTTGTTGAGAGAAGTACAATATAATTCAATAGAAAAAGCATATTTGAATGTGTATTTTTAGATTGTAGCATCAATTAAATATTTTAGTTGAAATATTAATTATATATACATATAGTGTATGAATGCATGCATATCTATAGATATGTGTACAGAGAAATGTTTGAGTAAAATGAGTAAAATGTTTGCAGAATATTAGGCACCTTTGCGAAGACTGGGATTTCTTAGCATGTGTTTTGAAAACAATGACATTGCCCCGGAGAGCCAAGCCATAGGCTGCAGAGACTTTTATTCAGAGCAATGGTCATTATGGGTGAGAAGGGGTATTTCCCTGTGAGTAGCATTTGTGGTTGTGACATGGATGACATTTGTCTAAGGTTGAGAAAGCAACATTTCGAGACTATAGCTGATGCCTGGAGAATGGTCGTTTTCAAGTTACAGATTTTGTCCTGTGTTCCCTGGTATCTCTCACAGTGCCAAACACCACAGATATTCAATGAATATACTATAGTTGACTAGTTGAAAAATACCCTGGCATTTGGGACTTGGACCGTGTAGCCAGGCTGCCTGCGGTGTCCAGTTCCTGGCTCCACCACATGTATCTTGGGACCATGTGTAAGTGACTTAACCCTCTCTGCGTGTTGGTTTCTCATCTGTAAGATTAGTGATTATACTTTATTCACAGGTTGTTGAAAGGATTCCACGAATACAGTGTTTAGAACAACGGCTATCACATAGTAAAAGCTATATAAGTATTTGTTAGGTAAACAAACTAATACGATTTAGCAGAGTGTGTACTTTGAGTTGTTTGGTACTAAATAAAAATAATTCTTTAGATTATTTCAGTTAGCCATATAATGAATGCTACAAGGTGTATGTTTCTGCATAGAATATCACTTTGGTGATAAATATAAAAATTAAAATATATATCCTCTTATAAAAACAGTATAAAATTAGTGGAAAAAAGAGAAAGTAAAAAATCAAATCTGTAATTTCATTACCCTCTCTAAGATTTTACAGCGTTATCTAATTTACTCCCATAGCAGTCCTAGTAGGTGAATAGAAATAACCCCATTTTATATATAAGAAAAAAAAATATATATATATACAACTTAAATAACTTGTCAAAAATCAACAGCTTATGAACGTGGAGCCAGAATTCAAACTAAAATTTGTCTTATTGCTAAATCCATGCACTTTCCACTCTGTCCTACTGACTCTTTATGTTCACGTGTGTTTCACATAGTGTGTGTATACATATGCTGAATTTTATATATACGTTGAGAATCTATAATTTTGCTTCCTGTGTATTTCTTAATATCCTAAGATAAACATTTCTGATAGGCTTTTCATAATTATTGTTACTTCCTATGAATATGTAATTTATTTAACTATCCTTTGATATTTGAATATTTGGGTTATTTCTACTATTTTATATTATAAACAGTGCTGCAAAGAACACATTATGTTAATATTACTTTTTCTTATTCTACAATTTCCTTTTGATGCATTCCCCCAAATGGAAACATTTATTAGACTCTTGATTCATTTTACATATTACTTTTCGAAAGTTTTGTACCTTTTTATTGCCTCTAAAAATGTGTATCTCTACCAGTTTTACAAGAATTGACATAATATTTTTTTAAAAACTCTATTATTTGAACAGATGCAGAATGATACTTCAGATTTTTTTTTCGGTTTTTGGCCTGGGCTGGGTTTGACCTCGCCACCTCTGGCATATGGGGCCAGCGCCCTACTCCTTTGAGCCACAGGTGCCACCCAGATACTTCAGATTTTTCACAAGCATTTCTTGGTTTATTAGTGAGAAGGACCATTTTCTTTCTATACACTTATTTGCTAATTGTATTTCTTTCGTTAGAACGATCGAATCCTTTCCTTTACCATTTATCTTCCATTGGTATAGAAAGTACTAACAGTTTTTCTTGGGTAAAAATCAATGATACTAACCAAGATCAATGAGTAACTGACAGCTTCCTCACCATTGGCCCAGTCTCAAAAATTGAAACAAAGAAATATTCAGTAATCTAATTTCTCTTATCACTGCCTAATAGCTAATTACTTTATTATCCCAATAATGTTCCTTTTAAAGTTTTAGTGACACTTAAACACAAATGATACCATGAAGGGTTCAGAGAGTTTGACTCCTTTGATACTGCACATGCAAAATTAGTCACTTTCTCCCAGCATTCAAATTTGGAGCAAATGGAACCTTTTTCAAGAAGTAACTTCCCTTTTACTTTACTAATACAAATGCAGTGAACTAAGACAAATACAGTCAAGACCTGTGGACGCAAGTGAATTTTGTTATTCCAGGATAGTAGCTTCACACTTGCAGGAGGGATACTGGCAGGGATATTAGTAGTTGCTGATGGTGATCATAACTGATATATACTTTTTTACACTCCAAACATCTTCCCTTCAGGACCAAGCAGACAGTGTGTTGTAGTGTAGTTTTAGTATAACTAAAAAATTACAGACAATTACCACCTGGTTCTTTCACCTCCTTAGGCAAAGAGGCTAGCCAGATGGAATTCTAGAACTACAGTAGAAAGAACCAAGGGAGGAAAGCACAACTTAAACTTAAAGCTTTCAACATTGGAGAGGGAAGTGTTTGAAATATTCTTCACCTTGAAAAACCCCACAAAGGGCTGCCATCCTCCTCATACCTATCACTTTTTCTAGACACATCAAACACCTCTCCTGTAAAACAGCTCATGTGCTGCCATCTCATTTTTCCACATAGCCATGACAGTACCCAAGACTAAGAATCACCAAGATTTATTTCCATGCCTGCTTTTCCTACTAAACTTGTGTGTGCTCTCAGAGCAATGTTTTGGCTTTACTAATGTGTACCTTTCAGCCCAGAGCTGGTGCATAAAAGGCACCACATCAATGTCTTTTGAATAACGAGTACCATGAATTGAGTTCCATCTGTCTGTAAGCCTCCATGCCTTATCTCTTAAATTTTGTGACAACATTGAGCATTAGGTATTATGACCCTTTCTTTCTTTTTTTCTTTCTTTTTTGAAACAGAGTCTCAAGCTGTCATGCTGGGTAGAGTGTCATGGCATCACAGCTCATAGCAACCTCAAACACTTGGGCTTAAGTGATTCTCTTGCCTCAGCTTTCCGAGTAGCTGGGACCATAGGCACCTGCCACAATGCCAGGCTATGTTTTGGTTGCAGTTGTCACTGTTGCTTTGCAAGCCTGGTCTGGATTAGAACCTGCACCCTAGGTGTATGTGGCCACCACCCTGCAGACTGAGCTACAGGCACCACTTATTATGACCATTTCTAAGGGAAATTAAATTAAGGCTCAGAATCCCAGGTAGTATGTGGCAAGAATTTTGCTAGATCCAAAGTGCTTGTTCCTAGGAGATAAATTGTGTTGTCTAATAGAAGGTGAAATCAAATCTCTGTGACTAGTCCATACAAAGGACCTGATACATTCTGTTAGAAAACACAGAACTTCTACTGAGGAACACTGACAGGTCTGTCTTTTTGGCATAAAATATCACCCATTATTATCACCATGTGTGTCCAACTTCTGTGACAGTTGCTCCTGAAGATCATTTATATGATGATTGTAATAAAATTCCTTCATACAGGAACTTTCTGTCCTACACACCACTTTGTTAATGAGACCTGGAAATTTATAAGGAAACCGACTAGTGAATGAGCAGGATGAGCATGAGGAAGGCTCAGCGTCATGCCACGGCATGGATGCTGGGGAAGAAGACCCTGTCGTTTGGCAGAAAATATGTGGCACTAATTCTGTATTTCAGTAGCTTGGCAGAGGTGCTAAATCAGGTGCCTGTGAAAGTAATATCTTACCAAGACTTTTTAAAACCCAGTGAGAAGTACCAGCCCCATCACCTGTCTAAACCATGCTGCCACTGATTAAAGTTGGGCCAGAGCACAAGTATCCTTTCCAAGAATTCTCTCATTTTCCAAGTAAAAGACTCCAAGCTGTTGCCTAAGGAAATGACATTTGAATGGTGCTGAAAGATGCATTTCTATTTCTGTGTTAAATTAAAAGCTTTTGAGTGTCTAAATTGAAGTTGTTCTATTACACATGGAACATGAAGGACCTTCTAGTGGTAATAAATGACTTTTTAATATTCTCCTTCTCTGAAGCCATGAGAGGCAGGTTAAGTAAGTGGCTTTTCCAATATGTTATAATGTTAAAACTATGCTATTTTAATGGAAAGCGCAGAAAGATTTTTGTCCTTTTTTTAATGAACTGATAACAGTAAAGTTACTTAATGGGACTAGTAAAGTCATATCCATTATTAAAATAGCTACTGATGTATGTTAATATTGTCTGTTTCTTCACTCATTTTTCTAAAGAGCTTGAATGTCTCCTTGTCATATTTCTTTTTTCCCCTTGTCATATTTAACTCTTCATCTTTCTCTTGAATATCTGTATCCATCATTTAGTTGATCTCTCTTAATAGTTTTTTCTTCTCTTTCTCTGTCTACTTCCCTTCTCTCTTAATGAAATGTATACAGTAAGTGGCCACACTTTTTTTTTTAGAGACAGAGTCTCACTTTGTCACCCTCGGTACAGTGTCATGGCATCACAGTTCACGGCAACCTCCAGCTCTTGGGCTTAGGCGATTCTCTTGCCTTAACCTCCCAAATAGCTGGGAATATAGGCGCCCGCCACAACGCCCGGCTATTAAGTGGCCACTACTCTTAATAAGAAAAGTAAATCTTAGCTATACAATCAATACCTAAGAAGCAACATGATAACATCATCACCTTCCCCTATGATGCTGGATATTCCTCCTGCTGGTTTGTTGACATTTAGCATGAATTTTCCTAGGTAACCATTTATAAGTTCTAGTAACATCCAATAACCATTAATTGGATAATTATTTTATTCCAGGAATTGCATTAAATACTTGGAATGACTCTTCAGTTCCTTAATATTGTTGTACTCAGCAAATACCTGATAGTAAAGAGAATGCCAAAATCAAACAAACCATTTGGACCATGCCCATATGGATGACATGTTTGCAACAAATCCCTAGGTATATTTAATTGGCAGACCATCTAAACTACATTTGAGAGGATGTATAAGTATTTTAAAGGGTAAAGAGAAGGTAAAGAAGACATTTTGGGAACTAGAAGAGCATGACCAGGATCACAGAGGGTTAATAGTATGTGATGTGTTCTGGGAACCTCAAGTGCCTTAGACTGAGCAGAGTGGCTCAAGACAAGGTGAGAAAGCTGACTGGGGGTGGGTATTGGGGGACAATAAATGCCTGGTCAAGAGGACTGGACTTAAAACTGCTGGCAATGTTGGGCTCTCCAAGGTTGTTAAGTAGGGTGTGAGGGGGTCAAAGTGGTGATATTTGAGATTCAGAATGGTAAACTGAAAAATACTCTGCATGGTGGAAGGAAGTGGAGGAAATCTATGGTCAAGGAGACTGATATATGTGGTAAACCATCATGACGAAGAACATTAATAAATGCCTAAACTGACTAATGCAATAGGAATTAAGAAAAGAGCATACATTTAATTCTATATTGGAGGTAGAATATCCAGTAATGAATAACAAAGAACTCTGGAGAAGCCACTTTAATCTCCAGAATTGATTCTTTTGATCTGGTTGGGTATTTTTCCTTTTGAAAATTAAATTCTCTTAGACAGAAAGGGCTGGTTCTTTCCAGCTATAGGAGTAGATAAGCTCTCTTCTCTCTCTCTCTTTTTTTACTGGGTTGCTATTTTATTTTGTTTTTATTATTATTATTTTTTATTAAATCATAACTTTGTACATCGATACATTTATGGGGTTCAGGGCACTGCTTTTATATACAATGTGAAATGCTTACATTGAACTAAGTACACATTGTGATGTGTATAACCTTCACAATTATACTCATTTCTTAATAGTTTTGAAATGTACCATTGTATCATGCACATTAGGTGAGGTCCTCCAAAAATACCCTCCCTCCTCTGCTGTCCCCCCTCCCTTCCCCTCTTACCTTCTGCTTTCTGGACTATAGTTATGTTTTGCCATTCATATGAATGTATAGGTGATTATAAATTGATTTCATAGTAGTATTGAGTACATTGGATATTTTTTTCTAAGACTAAAAAACAAGCCTTCAAATGTAGACAGACTCTGTTGTTAGAATGTGGGGAGAGGAGGATGAATTGAATGTTCTGTTATTGACTAAGAAGATCATGGTGCTATTAACAGAATCAAATTGAATTTGTGCAGAAAGGAAAGTACATGTGTGGATAGAAGAATATAATTAAGTTTGGTTCCCTGCAAAATCAGTTTAATGTGCTTCCTACATACATGGAAAATATGATCTATGATGGGATAGCTCTAGTTATTAAAAATTTATTCCTTCTCTTACCCACGTGCCCACAGTAGCCACTGAATGAGATAGTCCTTGCATCTTAAACTTCCGCAAATAAACATTCCTAACACTTTTGATTGTTTCTTTATTAGATGGTTTTAACATTTTTAGGTTTTCCTTGCACACTCTTAAATTTCTTTTTGATTTCTGTTTAAACTGAAAAGCCTAGAAATCAATTCATAGCTCCAGATATGTTCAGACCAGGGCAGAGTGCCATGAGATGCTAACTTTCCTCCATCTGGATTCCATACTCTTGTCAGAGCAGCCCAAGATAACATGGGCTTTTAAAATTTGCTGAATTGTGCTGTTAAGTTGAGGGTCAACCAAATCTTTTATACATTATTGACATCAAGTGATTCAAAATCAAATCCATCATGTACTTGCACATTGGAGTTTTGGAGCCCAATATGGTTATGACATGTATAATTTAATGGTGTTGATTCTGATATACTTTTTAAGTTTTTTAGCTAACATTCAATCATTGATTCAATTCGATACATATTACTGAGCATTTAAGATGTGTTATCCATCGTAGAACATTGTTCTTTCATTAATTTTCTATCATCTTCAAATATGATCAATGTCTTTTATGTTTTTATTTAAGTCATTGATTACAACAAGGCAAAAGGAGCACACATTGCGGCAAATCATCACAGACCCTCCTCCAGTTTAATAGCTAGTCCACAAGTTTACTGTCGAACTCTTTTAATCAGCATCCTTTTAACAGATTAATCAATCTTATCAGTGACAGGCTGATCAATTCCCACACAAAGCTCAATGCTTATAAACCATAAATTTTCATTCTTTCCAGGTGACTTGTATGCTTACTGGAATCAGTTGTAATTGTTCTTGCATCATTCATTCCTATTTTATTTGTTTTTATAATTATGTAATTTAATTAAATATTAAAAAAATGAAATATGAGAATGTAAAAAAGTCTTTATTCTATCAAGAGTAAATTTACTAAACAAGAAAGTTAGTTACTTGAAACACTGAGGCAAAAGGATCATTTGAGCCCAAGAGTTTGAGGTTGTTGTGTGTCCTTGTGGTTTACCCAGAACAACAGCATGAGACTCCGTCTCAACAAAAAAAATTGTATTTAGTTAAAAACATTGCTGTCACGTATGGGAAAGACAGGATTAGAAAATAATTATAAAATAGGAAGAACGCTTCACTTACTTTCCTTTGATTCTTACCCAAATTAGAAGAAATCCAAACTAGAAGATATAAATAATAGATTAAGGGTGGGCTTTAAGAAAGAAAAATGAAGCATTAAATAGAAATTCAGAAAAAATGGCCCACTGGTCTCCATCTTACAAATCAATTTTGTGTGCCAAATATTTTAAAGTATTTCATGTATAATTTAGATTTTAGACAACACCAACTGTGGCCAGAGGTTGATAATGCCAGAAAAAATCTCGACCCTTAGACATAAATAAATGATAAAGAACACAATGTGCTAACTGATCTCAGACAAATTAAAAGATCTAATGTTTTACAGAATGACTGTAGGTAACATTGGACTAATGATCGTGATTTGTTTAAAATGGAAACTGTGGGCAATGAATAAATCATTCATACTGGGACGGTCATAAATATGACGAAATATTAGATCAAATTCAGGGCCTCAAATTTTTCATGGCAAAGATAATAGAAATGTGGTTTTACTTTATGTTGAACAGTTTCAGTTAACAGTCAGTTGGCTCAGTGCCCATAGCACAGTGGTTATGGCACCAGCGATGGGTTCAAACCCTGCCCAGGCCAGCGAAACATCAATGATAACTGCAACAAAAATAGCTGGGCGTTGTGGCAGGTGCCTGTAATCCCAGCTACTTGGGAGGTTGAGGCAAGAGAATTGCTTCAGCCCAGGAGTTTGAAGTTGATGTGAACTGTGACACTACAGCACTCTACCCAGGGGGACGGCTTGAGGTTCTGTCTTCAAACAAACAAACAAAATAAATAAAAGTCAGCAATAAATAACACTGTGTCTCAAACAAAAGAAATTAGAGGGGCCTTATTTGGAGAAATACTATTTTTTTTAAATAACAATAAACTACTGATTTTATTTTTATAAATTAAAGTGAAATTAGACATCCAAGTATGTATTTTTCTAAATGGTAACAATTTAAATTCAACCTTTGGACTAACATCAATAACTGGTTCTGGTTGTACAAATTTTAGAACTTTAGAAAAGTTCTGTTGTATGAATGCCTAACAGGGCTATCACCCAGATATTAGTTCTAGCTTCTTTAATGATGCTCATTAAAGAACATCATGAGTGACCTATGATCTTCTTACAGAGTAGACCTAGAAAGGTTCAAGTGCACAGCCAGAATGTGGTTAAGATAAGATAAGAACACAAATCCAATTCTTAGCCCAAGATTTTCTTCATTCTGTGCCACTGTGACCTCTTCACATTCTCTGTGATGATAGTTAAATGATAAACATGGTAGTCCACAAATATTGGCCATTCTAAAAATCCCTACTCATCACTGGTAGGTATTTGGAAGACTCTAAGGTAGTGGTTCTCAACCTTCCTAATGCCGCAGCCCTTTAATATAGTCCCTGTGGGTCGTGACTCACAGGCTGAGAACTGCTGCTCTAAGGATACATGTCCATTGCTGATCTACTCTCCACACAAACTCCTTGCTGAAAGCAATAATGAGAAATCTCAGCATTTTGCCCTGTCGACTGACCTACCTAGGTTTTGACTGGTCTCAGCCCGAAGCAAGAGGAACAAAATATAGTGTTTTAATATAATGGGTGTATTCTTGCCTTCACTCATTTTGTTTTGGATGGTTGGTCGTACATCATTTTTCTTATCTTTTGTAGTATACAAGTGGCATCTGAGAAAGTAATAAGGCACCTAGCAATGCATGAGCATGTCTCAAAAAGTCCCTTTCCACACAGACTCTTCTTCACAAGAAAAGTAAACAATTGAATTTATAATATCTTAGGTATCAGCTAGGTCCATACATGCAGCTACTTCACAAAGGAACACATATTATAATTAGGAATTTTATGTAAAATACAGAGAAGTACTGCAGAAGGCACTGACCATTAGAGAATTTGAAATGAAAGAGTTTTGTATATCAACTGGGATTTTAGGCATTTAGTTGATATGTGATATGGCATTTCACATCCCTTCATTTCATACAGGATACAAAATTATCAGGATAACACACTCTGGTTTACATTCTTTGGCAACATCTGAAAAGCACAATTATGTGGGAGAAAAAAAGGCAGAGGTCTAGAAGTCAGAAATCTGGGTTTTCTTCCTGTGTTCATAATGAGCTCAGTACCCTCAGATGTCACTTTATTTTCCTTATTTTGATTTTGCTCTTGATTTAAATGCTGGCAATTGTTACTGTCCTGTCCATCTACTTCACTGAGTGTTAGATGGGAGACAGCACTGAGATGGGGAAGGAGTGTGGGCTTGGGAATAAATGGCTTTAGGCTAGGGATTTTCTATCCTTCTTAATTATATATTTGACAGCCTCAAAGAGTGAACACTCTCATTTCTAGTCTTGTCCTCATACGATGTAGATAATAGTGCCTTCTCAAAGATTGCTCTGAGGGGAAAATAAAGCAATAAATGTGAAAGGAATTTTGTAAAGTGTGAAGCATGAGAAATAGTAAATCAAAATCTCTACTCATGGAGAGAGGGTGATTTGGTCATAGGCATTTGTAAATACTAACCTGAACCTGAAATAACCAATGGGCCTAAGGAAGAAAAATACAGCTAGAGTCAAAAATAGAACCTACAGGATTTGACAATTGCATGTGGTGGTTGAGTGTTAAGTCTAGCTCAATTTTCATATGTCTGATTGGGGGTGATTGAATCTATGGCAGTGATTTTTAACTGGTGTGCCATGGCACAATGTGTGTGCTATGACAGGATCTTTGGTGTGCCACAAAAAATTTTTAAAGATCGTTAATTAAATTATTTGTGGAAGATGTTCAAAGCACAGTAAGCATATGCTTTTTATTCCTTTTTTTTTTGCAGTTTTGGCTGGGGCCGGGCTTGAACCTGCCACCTCCAGCATATGGGGCTGGCGCCCCACTCCTTTAAGCTACAGGCGCCACTCAATTTTTTTTTATTCCTTTCTTTGATTAACATAATTTGATTGTGCCATGGAAGTTTAACTAGGGTTCAAGTGTGCTGTGATATAAAAAAAAGTTGAAAAACACTGGTCTATGGTGTTCCTCTATAATGAGAAAGCATTATGATACTAATAATGTATTCAGAGGAAATATAATCTCAGTATTGTATATGGTGAATTTAGGGGAAATTGTGTATGACATCAAGCTAGATAAAAGTCATAGTATAGGGAGGGATGTTAAATCTTACTAGAGAGCTCTGATCTAAAAAGTCTCATTTTGGCACATGATAGAGGTACCTTTGAAGTCATGGGTATTATTCCAGTAGGATTGTGAAGAAAAGAAGAACTGAAACCTGAGATGGATAACTTAGGATAGCCCATAGTATAGAAATGAATAGAGGAAGACAGATATTGAAGAAAAAAAAAAAAAGGAGTGAGTGGAGGGGTAAGAAGGAATCCAAATTTCATCCAAGAATAGGGGCAGAGAGATGGTTTCAAGAAGGAGCATTTGGTTAACAGTTGCCAAAGATCTTAAAGAGCTTAAATATGAAACAGAGTAGAAACTGGCCAGTGGAGTTTGAGTTACAGTCTATAGGCAGAGAAGAGGCCATGAACAATTTTAAGACAAATTAAGACTATGATCCCAGATTTGTGAAATAGCTGGAGAAGGGTTAGATACAGCCAAGAGGAAGAGACTCTGAGGAAGAGTGATATGAATTCCAAGGCTTTCTGTCCTAGTATTTCCATGGAACAGTCCTCACAGAACCTTTCTGTAAAAGGAATAATTACCTTTCCCCTGGAAAACCACTGTCATTACAAAGGCAAAAAAAAAAAAATTGAGACTTTGCTTCCCCTACTTTTATAGGTTCTGGGTTCTATTTTCATGCAGAAAGCTGGAAACATAAGATGCATGCAGACTGTTTGGCTTGGCATGATAGCATCGGTTAGTCTGCGTACGGGGTATACACTTACGTCTCATGGAAAAGCCCCACCTGCATAATGAAAGGGGAGACATTTCACTGGATGTCTGTAGTCTGAATCTGCCTTACAATGGTCACTACAGAGTCATCAGCATCATCACAGATGAGGTAAGAAGATGGGCAAGAACAGTAAAAGGACATTTGTTCATTTCCCTCTACTCATCACTATTCATACCGTTAAGGTCAGAATCGTCTCCTTCTTTACTGTTTTCCTTTGGTTGATATGTTCAAAGTAGCACTGTGGTCATTTGTTCAGCTAAAATTCTACTTATTATCAGGGTCTAGCATTGAAGAGAAAAAAATAAAATCTGAAAATAAAAATCCAGCATGATACAGTGCAATTCTTTCTAAGATCTTTGTTGTTGTTGCCATTGCTGTTTAGCAGGCCCAGGCTGGGTGCGACCCAGCAGCCTTGGTGTATGTGGCCAGCACCCTACCTACTATGGGGGTCGCCTTCTTTCTATGATTTTTAATTTGATACAGTGAAGTGAAACTAAGTACTGGCAACAAACCCTTTCCATTTAAATAAATCCTTTATTTCCTCTGGGATTAATTTTCCAATACAAAGCAACTTCTTTTGTAAACTTTTGTGGCTGTGAAAGGCTTGGTACTATACCTGATAGAAGGAAGGAAACAAAAGGCTAAAACAAGGACTGTAACATTAAAGCATTTTAATCTAAGTTTGGAGTAAAGACATTCATTTGATCATTCCTATTCATTCCTTCCCACATTGATTTGGCCTCCAGTCTTCCTTTCTATAACCAGTAGCACTACCTACCCAGTTGTTCAGTCCCCAAATCTAGGCATTTCCAGTGATTCTTCACTTTTAGTCACACTCATACCTAATCCAGTAACAAGCTCTTTTGCTTCTGCAAAAATAGATGCCACCTCTCCAGTGCTACCAGTGGAAAACCCCCTTCTGTGAGCAACAGCCTCCCAGTTGGTTTTTCTCCTGTGCTGCAGCCACTTCTCACAGTGGCCTGTGAGGAATTGTTTTAAAGCATAAAATCAGGTCGTGATTTGTCTGCATTACAGAAAATCTGTCAACAACTTTTCCGTTGCAGTTTGAATAAAATTCACAGTCCCTTGGAGAACTGTAAAATCCCAAAGCCACTGTCTGCCTTTTGGTGCTCATTGCTCACCCTGTCCACCACTCTCCAAGACCCGGCTATGCTGGTCTTCGTGCTACTCTCCGATGTCCCTCTGGGGGCATCTGCATGAAATGCTTGCTTTACTTCTAGGTCAGCTCCTGGGCACCTTCTCATTTGAGTCTCAAGTGAAAGGTATCTCCCCGAGAAGCCTTCCCTAGTCTTTCAGCTTAAGGTGCTTCATTCCCATCCTACATGTTATACAGCCTCTTAGGTCACTCCATATCACCTATTAGTCACTGAAATCATCTGTTTATTGGATCATTTTTGGGTTAACTGACTTCTCTGAGAGTATTACTTCCATGAATAGGGCAAGAAATAAACAAATAAATAGATACACTTCCATGCAGAAGAACCTCCATAGCTGATCACCCTCCTACATTGACCACCTCCTTCAATTGACCTAATGTCATAGACTGGACATGTACTGCATATATGTATCAGCACAGCAGGCCTACTTCCTGCTGGTGATCACCTCCACATGTTCACCACTTGGTTACAGTTCCTTGGGAGGTCAACTTAACAGACTTTCTACTGTATACTATATACTTGAAGAAGAGCAAAAAAGGCTTGTGAACTTAATACTTACTGGAACTAGATAAAGTTATTCAGTATTATTTAATTCCATGCCTCCAATCAAAGGTCATAGTTTTAACATCACTTAATTGATTCTATGTATCTTGCTGAAGTAGTGCTTTCATAGACTCCATTCCATTCCCCCTGCCCATCTTGGTTCTTTTTTATTTTTCATTGTTTCATGGCTAAAGCTTATTACAGCAAAAAGATACAGAAAAAGAACAACAAAGAAAAGGTACATGGGGAAACCAGGTACAAGGGTGAAAGGATCCTATCCCAGTACTATCACACATGACACGCTCAATTTCCCACAGCTATGAATTATGACAATGCATATGAAATGCTGCCAACCAAGGAAGCTAGTTAGAGTCTTAGTGTCCTGGGTTTTTATAGAGAGCTGGTCATATAAGCATTAAGCTAAATTAAATTTGGCCTAAGGCTGCCTCTGTACCTTGAGTTTCTATATAGCAAACTACAACCTAGCTCAGTGTGTAAAAAAAGATTGAAAGCCTAACTTAAGAGTATATTCTGGTTACAAATAACTAAGTCTCAGAAAATGACAGCAGCCAGGCTTCTGTCAATTATGGGTTGCAAATTGGTTACAGAATGACCAAATGAGGCAAGTGCCTCATCACACAAAGACCAAAGAAAGCACATGCCTCGCTGGAGTCAATCATGTGATTTCTTTCCTTTGCTTCTGAGTCTCTGACTTGGTTCTTTCAAACACCTAAGAACAAAGTATTGACTTCATTTTAGAGGATGCATCCAGGCAACCCCCTATTGGGGGTTATTAGACTGAGCATGTCATTGATTTGTTAAATGCTCCAAATCCTTTTACCCACCTCCACATTTTATCAAGGCATATCAAGGCACTATGTGAGGCACTATGAGAGAGAAAAATAGGGAACAAGTTAAGTTCCTGCTATTAAGAGTCTTATAGTTTGTAGAAAGAGATAGATAAGTGATAAAAATACCCCCACTCAAAAAAAAGAAAAGAAAAGAAAATGAAGCAAAAATATAGATAGAATATTATCATAACAGAGGAGAGCTCTCCCTAGCCAAGAAATTTACAGAGTTTCAGAAAAAAAAAAAAGAAAAAGAAAAGGTTTTAAAAGATTTTGCTTGTTTGCCCTAAATTTTTAAGAAAGTTTTCACTTCAAATTTTTAATTGATGTGCAATAACTTAACATATTTTTGGAGTACATATGATATTTTGATATCAGTACACAATGTATAATAATCAAATCAATGTGTAATTGGGATATCCATCAGCTTAAACATTTATCTGTTCTTTGTGTTGGGAACGTTACATATCTTCTAGCTATTTTAAAATACACAATAAATTATTGTTATCTACAATTTCCCTGCTATACTATTGAATACTAGAACTTATTCTTTCTATGAAACTTTGTTTTTGTACCTCTTACAAACTTCTCTTCACCCTTCTGCCTCCTCCTTTCCCTTCCTCTGGTTTCCACCGTTCTACTCTCTCCCTCCATGAGATCTGCTGTTTTTGCTCTCACATATGAATTAGAACATGCAATATTTATCTTTCTGTACCTGGCTTATTTCACTTAACATACTGACCTCCGGTTCTATTCACGTTGCTGCATTAACACCATGGAATATTATTCAGCTGTAAAAAAGTCCTTTTAAATTTTTTTGTATAGGGGCTCCAAATTCTAAATCCTAATAAAATCATTGTAGGAATAAATATGAATAAGACAATTTATAAATAATACACATACATCTGTATCAGGAGACATATTACTAATGAATTACTGTCTTTTGTAACATAGCAGTAGTGCTAATATTCATGAGTTAAGTGAAATCTTAGAAAGAAAGCTATTTCCAAACATCTTTTATTTTGAGAAAATCTCAGCCTTTTTCTTCACACAGGGCCTGTAAACATGACACTTAACCACCAGACAGAACTCCAAAAGAAGCACCCAGAGGATTTCAAGGGCCACAGTCCCTGCTGCTGCTCTTTGCCCAGTCTGCTGCTATTTATTCTTCAGGATGGATCTCATATATACTCAAACCCAGGAGACCTTTTCTAATCTCTGAGCTTTGTTTCTACAACACCCAGGAATCAAGGCATTTCCCACACACCAGTAAAGCACTATTTAAAAAATGGCTGTTTCCCTAGTTGGACTGTGAGCTCCTGAAGGCAGTAACAGGAAAGTTAAACACTCTATCCCCTTTCTACTAAGTTCCCAAGGAAAGATGCTCATGTTTGTCAAGCAAAACTATTTGTGATTACATTTCATGAAGACAAATAAATATACCAAAGACCATCTACGTACAGAACCTACTTAACAAAGGAGGAAAATTAATATATATTGTCTATCACATCTTCTCAAATTTATGAAATAGAACAAATAAGGGGGGACCTGTTGATTGACACTTGAGAAAATGGTAGTGGATCTTAATTTTGGAATAACATATGTGCTGAAATATATGAAAATGACAATAAATGGATTCTGCTCTGCTCTAGTAAACTTGTTTCTAATTAAAGATTTCTAGTTGAAATAGCAGTCACGAGAGCTATAGCTACAGAGATAAAACACTGAGGCAATCAGCCATGGGAGGGCGTTACAGGGTTTACTGCTGTCCATAGTTGTTCTACTTAAACAAGGCCGAATGTCATCAGTGCAGCTAAGCATGAAATTACAGAACCCTAATCTTCTCACTGTGATTACACTCAAAGGTCATTTTTAAGTTAATTTTATGAAAGATGGAACAGACGCATTTGCTTTTGCTTTGGTTAAATAAAAAAAAAAAAAAGAAAGAAAGAAAGAAAGAAAAAAAAAAAAACAAAAGAAAAAAATAGCTTGACTCCAGAAGTAGTCTTAACACATTCTCTAACTACTCACAGTTTTTTTATGGAGTTTTGAACATTAAAAATACTCGGCTTGGCGCCTGTGGCTCAGCAGGCTAAGGCGCCAGCCACGTACAGCTGAGCTGCCGGGTTCGAATCCAGCCCGGCCCGCCAAACAACAATGACGACTGCAACCAAAAAATGGCCAGGCGTTGTGGCGGGTGCCTGTAATCCCAGCTACTTGGGAGGCGGAGGCAGGAGACTCGCTTGA
>CAUYON010186739.1:0-14586 GCA_963573935.1 Arctocebus calabarensis
TCAAGCTGTCACCCTGGGTAAAGTGCTGTGGCATCACAGCTCACAGCAACCTCCAATTCCTGGGCTCAGGCAAGTCTCTTGTCTCCGCCTCCCAAGTAGCTGGGACTACAGGCGCCCGCTACAACGCCTGGCCATTTTTTGGTTGCAGCCGTCATTGTTGTTTGGCAGGCCCGGGCTGGATTCGAACCTGCCAGCTCACGTGTACGTGACTGGCGCCTTAGCCCATTGAGCCACAGGCGCCAAGCCTCCAGCTTTATTCTTATTTTCCTTTCACTTTTTCTTTCAATTACTTCTATAGTTCAGTTAAACTTTCTAGCTCAACTGAGTAATCCAATCAAGTCAACTGTGTTTGGGGATCTTGGACACCCATCCCCCAACAGATACCGTACATCTGAGCTTCTAGCCATGAGGAAGGAGATCAGACGTTTCTCATTATGTCCCCCTGTCTTCTTCAAGTGTCCTCTACCTGCAGGTCCTCAATAAACATAACAAAACACTGAGTCTGCACCTGAGTCCTGCAGTTTGTCTTTGATTACAGACCCTTATTTCACTCAAGCATTCCTTTCACTGACTCCTTATTTATTAGACCAAGCTTAACTCTTTCATTCAATTGTCAACTAAATCTTTAAACCCACCTATGACCCTGCTTTGAGATGTCCCACTTTTTTGGAAATCAATGTATTCCTTCTATATATTGATTTATGACTTTACTAGTGATCACTGTCTCCCTTAAATGTATAAAACAAGACCGTGAATCTGCTTGCTTAAAGCTTCTTGGGTTTGGTTCTGGGTCATGGTTCTCAGATTTGCCTCTGAATAAACCTCTTTATTTTATGGAGAATGGCTTCTTCTCCCTTGATAAGCTAGACCCCATTTCTTTAGCAAATCTTTTAATTTGTCTTTGATTCACTTGAGCTCAATTCTTCTCAGTCACTGTTTCAGTCTCCTCCAGCCCAAACCTGTATCTCATTTATTCTCAGATGATTATGCTCTTACTTAGCAAGGAATCTGTTCAGCTACTTCCACTTGATATTTAGATAGATCTGCAAGTAACCTCACAAGAACCTTTTTTCCCCCCTGCCTCTGAGTAAATAGAAAGCTTCTTCCTCTTAAAGTCTGATCTTGCCACCAGGAATCTTGCCCCCATTCCTTCAAATGTCAAATGTCTTCTGACAATTGATGAACTATTTTTTTCAACGTCTTCCTGTTATCTTCACTTTTTCTACCTGGGGAACGCCCACATCTGACTCTTGTTAACCCAGCTCAGGTGTCCTGTCTTCCCTGAAGCTTCTTTAACCAGAGCTGTTTGCTTTGTGTATGGCACCACTATTTCTTTCTTTCTTTCTTTTTTTGAGACAGGGCCTCAAGCTATCACCCTGGATAGAGTGCTGTGGCATCACAGCTCACAGCAAACTCAAACTCCTGGGCTCAAGCGAGTCTCTTGCCTCCGCCTCCCAAGTAGCTGGGACTACAGACGCCCGCCACAACGCCCGGCCATTTTTTGGTTGCAGTTGCCATTGTTGTTTGGTGGGCCCAGGCTGGATTTGAACCCGCCAGCTCAGGTGTACGTGGCTGGTGCCTTAGCCCGCTATTTCATCTTGTCTTCTGCATACACCTGAATGTGAGCTCAGGGTAAGAAAGGATCATTATCGCTCACTTTTCCACTTTTAATGCCTTCCAGGTAGGTTTACAAAATGTTTTATCAAGTAACAAATGACTTGCCTTAACTATTACACTAGGTGCTGGAGACTTTTGGAGTTTAGTCTTTCTATCAAAATCCCTAATGACAAAATGTATTTTTAGAGTATTCTTATTTTATTTTATTGTTGGAGATTCATTAAGGGTATAAGAAACCAGGTTACATTGAGTATTCTCATTTTTAATTGTTCTATCATTTAACTCCTAGGAGCACAAATAAAAAACAAACAAAAAAAGAAATGCTAATACTGAACTGGCTTGCCCACTAAATACAGAACCTGTATTACACTGTTTACACTGCAAAAACAAGCATGCTGTATAGGAACTCAAGTCTTGTTTTGCAAAATTCAGCATAAAGTGCAGCTTTTTGGGAGTTGCTTCTCCTTTGTAACTGTTTGTTATTCCAGACACTGTCTTTTGTTAAATTTTCTAATAAGCTCAGTAGCACAGCTGCTGTTTGGTTCCTATGCTGACTGGTATCTGATATATTTGTTTTAGGGTAGAGGATAGAAAGCTGCTGTAATTCAGTAATATTTTTAGAGAAAAGAACAAATTAGCATTTTCTATAGGCTTTATGATTTTATAGCAATAATAATTTTTATTTGTATGGTACAATTTCCAACCACTTATTTTTCTCCTCATAGCTAAGTTTTTTAATAAACAGTGGTTCATACACCCTATGACTATTTTGTTTTGCCTTTTGTTCAATTTTTAACCCATTGAAATGTGATGTCCCTTATTCACCAAACTGCTCTAAGCAAGGCAAAATGTGACTGTTTTACTGATAAACTTAGTGCATAGACTTTATCTGATAATTTAATTAATTGACTACTACAATATGCAATTATTGATCTGCTAGCACAGCATGCACCAAAGTGTTTCATGTTATATGGAGAATACTGAATCATAATTTTATACCTTGAGGAACTTATGGACAAGTTAACTAGATATCTAAACAATACAGAACTAAGTTACTAAAAATAGAATGTGATTAGTAACATAAAGGAGACAAAAAGACAAAGATAAAATATAGGAAGGAAGAAGTTAGCTCTGTTTAAAAATATTAGGCAGAAAATTTGAGGAAAGATGACATTTTATAAAAGCATTGAAGAATGCATAATGATTGGTTATGGCAGGAGGGAACAACATGAGCATTTTCTTAAACTCTTTTGGTAGGAGTTCAAAAGGAATCCTCTTAGGTTTGATTTTGGGGTCCTCCTGCAGGACCTACTTGGCTAGATTTGAAGAAGGGATGTTTGGAGGGTCCCTTACCTGCCTTACTCAAATAATATAAACATTTAATTTGTTTTATACCTTCTCAAATTTTTATTCTAAACTTACTTTTATCTTAGATGTCATACTACTGTGTGGCTCACTTTCTGAAGTCCACCTCTCCAGAAGAAATGAAGTAATATGAAGGTAATGATTTAGAAATCCATGAAGATTTATACACACACACACACATAAATTGGTAAGCACTTGCTCTACATTTTCAATTTGTTTTTAAATTTAAATAATGAGAGCTTCTCTCTCTCTCTTGCCTAAAACTGTGTAACTGTGAGAGCAGGGATTAGGGTTGATCAGTAAGTGGGGTTGTTGTGTAGACTGTGCCAGTCTGGCTCTCAGTGTGGTTTCTCATGCCCATATCCAGTAAACACTGGCCGACACTCATTAACAAGTGTGAATTTCCTCTGAAAACCAGTGTAACCTGGTTTCGTATAGCCTTAATGAATCCCCAACAATAAAAAAATAAAATAAAATAAGAATACTCTAAAAATACGTTTTCTCCTTAGGGATGTTGATGGAAAGACTGCTTAAACTCCAAAAGTCTCCAGCACCCAGCATAATAGTTAAGGAAGTCATTTGTTGCTTGAGAAAACATTTTGCAAGAACACTTCTCTGATGACCATAATCTTGTTGAGATAGAACAAAATCTCCAACAAGCACTTGTTCTCTTATATAATGTACAAATTTGAAGGTGGAAACTACACCTTGCACTGAAACCTCTAGAATGCTGCAAGGGTAGAAACTGGTCCTTGATTTGGGAACTATCTGTAGTTGAAGACTGTTTACTATAGAAAAAAGGAGGGCATTGAGTACTGAAAAACATTGGTTCTGTACTCTACTGCTTGGGAAACGTGGGGTGTGCCATGGGATCCAGGTCCGAATGACTGCAAAAACTCCCTAAAAATTTATAATTGTTTAATTGGGTTCATCAATTATCTATCTTAAATGTGAACTCCTTTCAAGTCACAAGTGTTAGGACAACACTCTCAAGAGGAAGGAATGAGAATAGGAGGAATGGGTAATCAGGGAGCTATAGTATGCATAGTCAAATCCTGGAACTTTAGAATAGGG
Organism: Arctocebus calabarensis; assembly: GCA_963573935.1. Lineage (NCBI taxonomy): Eukaryota > Metazoa > Chordata > Mammalia > Primates > Lorisidae > Arctocebus > Arctocebus calabarensis. Next base: position 4,057 of record CAUYON010186739.1, read on the forward strand.
TGGCTGGGAAGCTACTGTCACTAATAGCTGAACTAGATGAAGTAGTCTGTTCCTGGATGGCTGGGGAACTATAGTACAATGAATTTTATGTGTGAATTCTGTCTTCACTATGATTTATGAAATTGGCCATAGTGGGAATTTATTGAAGGCATTTGTCAGGGATTGCAGAGCAGAGATTGTAATGCTTACATAAAGAGTTACCTCCAGTGTTTATTTCCGTGCATTCATGGAAGCATCTTTACATAAAATTGAGCATTTCTAAGGCAATTTGGGGGGTCTTGTTTGCTGAATTACTTGCAAATTACTGGAGAACTGAGAATAATAGAAGCTCCAGAAATCCCTTAGGAGGAAATCATAGCCATTTATTTTGGTGTTTTATAAATTTAGAGTTTGGATCATATTTTTAGTGGAAGTTTCACAAAGAGTTTCACAAATTATTCCACAAAACATAAATGTCACCATTAAAAATGAAAGCATAAAACAATGACATGACCATAAAGCTGTGGTTTTCCATTGCTATGGAACTCTATTTTGGACAAGAGATAATTTCTAAGATATTTGTGTTAAGATCTGGTTGACAGCAGGGGTCAGGGGTCGGGAGGAAGTGGAAACTGTATCAGGAATGTCATGTCAACAGGATCTGACAGTCATACACCCTGTGGTTCATCTGTGTCACGTAGACTATATACCCAGGGTATGTGGAAGATGATAATCCTCAGGGCAACAGCAAGTTATAGTCGGGGGTCAGCCAAGAGTGAGCCTGAGAAGTATGTGGTGATGACCAAGAGATGAAGAGTGGAAAAATCAGAAAGCCATACTCAATAAAGGGAGATGCAAAGAGAGGAAATTCACACTTGTTAATGAGTGTCGACCAGTGTTTATTGGATATGAGCATGAGAAGCCAGATTGAGAGCCAGACTGGCACAGTCTAGACAACAACCCCACTTACTGATCAACCCTAATTCCTGCTCTCACAGTTACATGGTTTTAGGCAAGAGAGAGAGAAGCTCTCATTATTTAAATTTAAAAACAAATTGAAAATGTAGAGCAAGTGCTTACCAATTTATGTGTATGTGTGTGTATAAATCTTCATGGATTTCTAAATCATTACCTTCATATTACTTCATTTCTTCTGGAGAAGTGGACTTCAGAAAGTGAGCCACACAGTAGTAGGACATGTAAGGTAAAGTAAGTTTAGATATTGGAGTTCTTTATTTTCCACAAATACATATTTTATTGCTAGTCGAGAATTCATAACACTGTATTTGGGCTCTTTCACAAGGTCCTTGAAATGATTCCTGTTGAAAGAATGAGAAATGTGAGCTTTGCTTTTTTGTGGTATTAGTGCAGTTACAATGCTTGGCAGGATCAAACAATCTGGCTTTTATTTGTATAGCAGAATAGTTAAAAGCATATATTCTGATATAGTCCGACCTGCCTATTCTGCCCCCTAGCAATGTCTCTGACCTTTGAGGAAATATATGTGCCAGCAGGGGAAAACTCTACATACTTAGCTAACATTTAACTCTAGTATTTTCCTGAATAATAAATGAGTATTATTATAGAGATGAGTCTTTTTCCTGAAGAACTCAGAGAAAGATATTATGAAAGCCCTGTTGGTAGCAGACCACATAGGATAAAGAAATTCTGTCTTATATTTATCTGCAATGCCCTTGACATGAATTTGTCATAGTCTATATAACCTCAGCTATAAGCATTCTGGGATCTTAAGGCTGGATTGGCAGGTACAGGCGCACTTGACAATGAGTATTGGCCAGTTTTTATTGGATACAGCCATAAGAAGCCAAAATATGATGTTTCTGCATTATAAAAAAAGAGAAGCCACAAGGTTGTGCCACCATCAGGGCTGTTCAGAATACCATTCTGCTTCTTCTCTTTATTACCTAAAATTGTGTGTGCATGTGAAGCTAGTTTGGGCTATAGGGATGTAAGTAGAGGTGGTATGTGTCACTACTGGGTAGCAGCCTCTCAGCAAGAGCATGATTTAGCATGTCTTCTTCCCCTGGCCACATTGATTTTGAAGCTTTTATCAAGGTGGAGCCTCTATTAGCTTGGGTTCCCTAAGTTTGGAAGAACCCACCTCCCATGTTAATCTGGTATCAATATACACCATAAGAAAGAAAACGTCATTATTTCAAGCCACTATGCTGTTGAGATTCTTTGTTATCACAGCATAACTTTGCCTATCCTGACTAATTACAAGTGGTTTCCAGGAAAGATCAATTTTTGAACGTTGGAATTAGGCTAGTGACTTCCACATGAGTGAATTCAGAAAACAATCTGGAGCAGAAAAGATGTCAGAATATTTGGCCATTCAGGAAGAAAGAGGGAACAGGCAGAAATTAGGCAAGGGCCTTTGGGTTCACGTCAATGAAGTTGACAATTTGAAACCACATTCTAATTCTAACAAGAAAGGCAAATGGCTCAGTGGACAGGTCATGATAAGAGTGGGACACACATAGTGGGTGTTAAGAGCAGGAGAGGATCTCTCAATGGTCATGTAAAGATTTGGATTTTCTGTAGTGGACTCCAAATATCACAGAAACAACCTAATATTCTTCAGATATCATTCTCATTGACTAGAGCTCTGTCTTACTTACACTTGGAATCTGTAGGTCATTACTGTGACCAGCCAGTTATGGCTGGAACAGATGGGGTCAGAATGCAAGAGACAGAAAGTGATAGTAGAATTTATCTGAGCTGTGACAATGTCTTTCTAATAGGGTATTTACATTAAGCCAATTTTAGCTTTCTACTTCCCAGGTCAAATGATAGCAGTTCAAGAAATGTTATAGGTTACAAAATTTGAAATTATTAGCCATTTTCATTATCTTTTTGTGTGAAGAGTAGAGAGGACTTCTTCCCACTTTTGCAAACTCTGAAACCTGAAAACATATTTTTACATGATTACACCAGTGTTGATTAAATCTGAAATTGGTCCTTTGAATTAAATTGCCTAAATTTTCTAGTTCACCATGATTCACTGTATAGTGTTTCCTGAACAGATCTAAACATTTAAAAAAATCCTGTCATGTGACAAACTGTGATGCAATTTTGCAGATGTTTTTATTCTAAACATATCGAAATCAATATATTCCAATTAGAAGAAATATATAAGAATTATCCTTATTAAGAAGTATTTGTAATTTTCTAGCATTTGTCTGATTTTTTTAAATCTCTTTACATTCCAGTTGGATACATTAAGCCATCAGATTTTTACAAAATTACAAAATATCTATACATGTTTTAAATACAAATGTTTTAAAATGACTATGGTTTTTATTTCCTCAATTCATGGAGTGATAATGTAACAGAAAAGGAAAGTAAAATACAAAATGAGATTTGGGTCATATGCTTTGCTCTGAACAATTGATTTTTCTTTGGGACTTGGAATTTGACATAATGAAGGACGTTGGGACATGTCAAGGGAGCATATGATGTATAAGAGATATACTTTTCTCTTATGATTTGTTTTGAAAATTCAGCATTGGGTAGGAATTTTAGGTGGATTCTGGCTATTTACACATAAACTGCAGTCCCAATTTTGCATCTGACTGCCATCCAGGTGGGCATGGAAGTGGAAAGTAGATAAAAATCTTAGGTGACTATACTTGCAGCAATTGAGCCACTCATACCCTCTTTGTGGTAGGCATGCAAATGTTGGCTTTTCATTGTGCCTGATTAAGGTTTCTTGGAATATCAGTGACTCCTTCACACTGGACAGTTCTGTGGTGTGGATGAGGAACTGTGTCTAAACTCAGGCACCTCTCTCATTTTGTACTCTTCTTCATTTTCCCTGGATTATCCAGATAATTTAGTTTGGAGGTTCCTCAGATATGATTACCACATACTATCTAAGAAAGAGAATCTAAACCAACCTACTGGTATAGGGTATTCATTTTTGCAGAGATTATCAAACTGCTGACTACATGTTAAAATATTCATGGATCGGTTCACTGTCATACACTTTTTAATTTTTTTTTACTAATCTTTTTCCTACTCTTTATTATTTCCTCCCCTATACTTTATTTAGGGTGTATTATTGTTCTTTTTCTGACTCCTGGAGATGACTATGTAGCTTATTAATTATTAATTTGAAGCCTTTATGCATTTCTAAAATAGGCACTTAAATATACACATTCTCTCTAAATATCGATTAGCCTGCATCCTACAAATTTGAAATGTTGTCTTCATTATCTTTGAATATCAAAGGTTTAAAACTTTCTAACATAAATTCTTTTGTCATTTATGGATTATTTAAAGCATGACTGTTCAATCAAAGTACAAGGTAAGCCACAAATCTCGGCCACGTTTGTGAATCTTAAACTTTGCAGCAGAAGGTTTGTTATTCCTAGTGCTGCTTCTGGTTGTGCTCAGTGTGAAGCCCTTTACGGCTGCCCAAGATTCTTGGAAATTCTTGGTCTTTTCCTGGTTCTCATTGGCTCTATCTCCTTACCCATGAATCGCTTGATTTCTCCAATACTCTGGCCATTAATCTTTGTAGCTTCAAGGAGTCTAATCTTGCTACTGTCAAGTCTTTACCTCTGCTGTGCTGTTATCATTATAAATCTCTGAAACACAGCCTTTTTCAAACATTTAGAGACTCCTTTGCAGAATGCTTAGATCCTCTTTCTGTTTCAGAGGAGAAAATATATTTAAAAGATCATGCATAGTTTAATTATTTCACCATGTTCATTAATTTATTTCTTCTCACATTAAAGTTTATCTGAAGTAATATTTTTAGAGTAGTCGTAAAGCTTGTGAATGCTTCAGCCAATTCAATCTTAATAACTTGAATTTCAACAGCAGGATATATTTCTGATGAGTAAAGAACTGTTGGCCTTCAAAAATATGAGACATACACATTTAACCTAAGCCACATCAAATACTTTATAATAAAGATAGGAAAATAATGTTCTTCCTTTACTCAAGACTATTGTATCTTTAACTAGGATGTATTCACCCTCCTCAGTGTTGGTGGGACCACTAGGATGTATTTATTTTAGTAGGTGCTGATGTGATAATGAGGACTGGTAACTCTGAGAAAACTTTGTTCTTAAGTGTTTATGACTTATTTTGCCTACAGTGATATTTGGGACAGAAAGATGATTATCTGAAAAGTTGAAGTGAAATGAGCTAACTAGTAGTTTGTCCAAGGCAGTCAAAAAAATGTGCCCTTAAGGAAAGCGGTAATTAAAAGTAAAGGGAAAAAATAATTTTCTTGCTTTGGTACAACATGCAATAACTACAATAACTATTATGCTTGAAAAATTCATCATATACCTCAAGCTTTCTCCTTTTCTCCTAGTTTACACAAGAATCAGTCTCTTTGCTGGTTGCTGTTACAAAATTTCTTAAATAACCATAGGGAGTGTCAGTCCTTCAAATTACAAATGTAAAACCCTGAAAATGTAAAACTGCCCACAGGATTTTTTTTTCTCCAGCATTTACTTGTGTTTTGATCACAAAGATTAACGAGGAAGGAATAAAATGTATTAACAGAATGAGAATGAGTTATGGTAAAATAAATAAATAAAGAAAGAAATAAATAAAATCCAGAAGAGAGAGAGAGTGGGAGAGAGAGAAAGAGAGATATTATTTTGCACTAACCCCCCACCCCATAATCTGAAGACACAGAGGAGTTGAGAGTGCTCCTTTAAACTGCAGGACTGCAATTGATCTCTGCATGTTTTCTGGTTTTCGTCCCTTTGAAAGGAGAGTGAGAGCCAAAATCATTGGCTGTACTGTGGAGCTGTCACTTCTCAGTACTGAAAAGGTACAGTGCAAGTGAATTTAAACAGTTTTGGCTTTCTGTTCCCTATTGCCACGAGCTTTGAGAATGATGAACCAAGTAAATGCTTTATTTAGGGGCTAAGTGAGATACTGATTCCTCCAATCTGACAGCATTTCAGCCTCCGGAGTGAAGAAGCAGCAGAAACAGAAGCAGCAGAAGCAACAGCAGTAGCAGCAGCAACAGCAGGAGCCTCCGCTGAATCCTGTGGAGACCCGCTCCAGTTCATCCTGGAACACTCCGCTTGGCTTGTGCGCTGTCCAGGGTCCTGAAACATGAACCAAACCGCCAGCGTGTCCCATCACATCAAGTGTCAGCCCTCAAAAACAATCAAGGTAGGACCCGGTTTTGTCTCTTCCGTCGCTTGTGCTCTTGTGTCTTCACTCATCTACCTGAAACGTGGGCACTGTCCGGCAGGGCGCGGGCAGTGGCGGTACCTATTTGGTTTGAGTTTGAGCCGAAGGTTGGATTAATAGCGTTTGGCACAGTTTCTCTGTGTGTGCATAGACTGTAGAGAGTAGTTTCCGCTGAACACTTCTTTTATCCTGATGACTTTGGCTTTTCTTTCTTTCTTTCTTTCTTTTGACTGAGACTCTATCAATGGCATATTTCAGGAAGAAAGTTTAGTGAGTGTGTAGAAGAGTTGCTAATTCATGTTAGTTTTCTTGATGGAACTGGTATAGAATTTGCGAAGTGCTGGAATCGGGTGACATTAAATTGAGTATGAATCTGATAACACCATTCCGTTGTCATATGGATTTTGGATCTCTTAACCTTTCCAAAGAAAAACTTATCTTTCACTGTGAGTGTAGCACTGGTGGTTATGTTAAAGTGATTATAGTGAAGATTGTATAAAGTTGCAAAGATTCTTATGTATACCAATGCATAACTAAATCTCTGTGAGATAATTGGTGACAATTTTTAATTCAGGTGTTTGTTCTAAACTTGAGGCTTTCTGACAATACATAGTTAAAAATAAAGAGCAAGCTCAGAATTTCACTATTCTGCTTTAGTTTTAAGTAATGTTTATGTTATTCTCTTTGTTTTTAGTTGGCATACTCTTACTTATAAGAAAACTTATAAATGACTAGACTTCCAATCAAGAATTTACTCTATTTTTTCATTTACTTATATTGGATTATTATCTGTGTGGATAGATTGTAACTTGAGGGAAAATGATAGGCTACCTTGAAACTTTTTTAGGAAAAAAAAAACGAACTAATAATCTGATGGGTCATTTTAAATTACTGCAATCTTTCATTCACATACAAGTGCATACCTTTTACTAAGATTCTAGAACTTGAATACTAGTTTTTTATGATTTATCCTATTTTGTGGGGGTTATATCTCAGGCCTTTGCTAATATTGCATAGGCTATGTATAATTACAAATAATTTTCAGCAATGTCTCTTACTTGTGAACTTAACTACCCGGTACCAGGGTCTTGCATTGATAAATAGACCATGAACTGAACATTTTCCTCTCCATTTATCAGTAGTTATTTTTGCAGCCTGCAGGATAGATCAAATGAGGCATAGTTAGATTTTTATCATATAGAAACATAGGGAGTTAACTGACATCATGCACCACCCAAATTCAGATAATTTATACCAGCTCTAATGACAAAGATTTGAGAATTATTTTCAGCATTGGATTTTCTGTACTGTTCCAAGTTTAGAAATAAAATGTTGAGCTTTAGGATTTAAGTTTTCCTTTGCATGTCAAATTTCCACATTAAGTCAATTATATAAGCAAGCATACCACCACTGAACAAAACCAGAAAAGTAAATGTGTGACACTCCCAAGTTGTGATATATAAACTCTAGTGGGAAATGTGTGTTGTAGCCTAAAGTAGGGTAGAGTTACAGATGAGTTGTCTACTGCTGAGTCTGTTTAGAGTGCCATGAAATGACCAGTGGCTTTCTGTTTAAGTTTGAGATCACAGAAATCAAGTCTTTATTCATTCTTTTCTTTGTGGAGTAAGAACAAATGAGTGCTACTTTCTGAGACTGAAAATCACTTCCTTATTAATTCTCTGGCATCGACTCCTCTCAGAGAAACTGTGAAGCGGAAAAAAAAATGCTTCTAGTGTGGGGCTTTGCATCTTCTTGCTGATCTTGCAGATGCTGGTTTTTCATTCTAACTGCAGCCATTGAATTGCAATGAAAGGCATCATAAAAATTGGACAATTCACCATTTAGTAATGTATTATATTAATGACTTAATGAAGGAATTTTGAATCAAAGCTCTGGGTGATTTGGTTAATTGTACAAGTTAAATTCTTTTGTGCACCCAACCCCTGATATTGCTCTGGGGAGTAAAAGATGCTTGTGATGTTCATAAAGTATATATAGTTGCAAGCATTGAACTATTAAGGGAGTAATTACTTGAGTATTTTCCAATTTGCAACAGTAAAAAGGGATGAGTGGAAAAGCTCTCTTACTTCAAATTATGTGCTCAATTATGAAGCATTTATGACTTTTCGAATTTATACTAAAAATGGCCATCTATATTTAGGTAATGCATTAGCCTGTGAACAAAATGCAATAACAATCTAAAGAAAAATCCTAAAATAAAAGATCTTTGGAAAGCTATGAGATATTAGAGCTGAAAATACTCTTAGAACTTTTAGCAGTTTAGTTCCAAGCATGGGCATTTAGAATAAATTTTTCCGCACTCTAAAGTCACCATTTGACAATTTTAAGTAATCCCCCCTTCATGGAATTTAGTTGGCCTGTGGATAATGATAACCCATTTGGGGGGCCTGAGAATACCCAAATACTTAGTAACTTGCATATTGCTCCATTTTAGAAATTCTAAAATCTCTAGGGACTCCTCCCAGCCCTCTGTAATAAACCTCTAGAGAATTCCCCTCCACTCTTGTGAGTATAGTAAATGCTGGATATTTCTTCTTAAACAACTACTAAGAATGCAATGAAAACGTACCAAAATGAATTGCATTGCTAAACGTAGCTATAAAGTCCAAAGGCCTAAAATGTGTAGGAGAAAGAACAAGTATATGTGTGTGTGTGTTCTCCCCCACTAGAAGTTTGTGTGTGTGTGTGTTCTCCCCCACTAGAAGTTTATGTGTGTGTGTGTTCTCCCTCACTAGAAGTTTAAAAGGCAATGAAATCTGCAGTGGCTCAAATCTAGCCATTGTTGCCAATGAAAGTTGTTTGTGGTCATGGTGGTGGCAGAGTCAGAATGGAGAAAAGTCACAATGGAATGAGATGGTCAACATTCTTCAGGTTGCTTGATGTTCGTTTTTGTCATTCTGGCTACTGCCAAGTTCAGTCCATCTGGGACACTTTCCTGATGTACTTGAGCAGGTATGTTACTACAGGGCTAAACTGATAAGAGAGAGCAGAGCAGAGCAGAAGTCAAGTAAAAGTGTCACGCATGTTCTCAGATCACTCTGGATAGAACCCTAAAAGAGGCATGCTCTTAAAATCCTCCTCTGTTTCTGAGTTATCACTGAAGTATAGCTTTTCCTGGAATGATTACAAATCTTGCTATCAAGGTAGAAACACTCTTAAAAAAATAAAACAAAACAAAAAGGTCTTTTCACTCTCTGATCTGTAATGGAAAATTTTAGGAACTCTATGGAAATGCTAAATGAAGACCTATTCTTTGTGTTTTTATAAACTTGATTTTTGAAGAATTGCCCCAACCATGGGCAGTAAACTTTTTTTTCCTTCTTCACTGTTTTGGATTCTCTTGGCTGAACTGAAAGTAAATTAAAGATTCGAGCCAAATCTCTGGTCTTGGTTTACTTCTTTTACTAGTAGAATTGCAAATTTAGAATTTTGCCTCCAAAATGAGCAGAGACTTTTTTCTTATTTCTTTCACATTTTAATGTCAGTGTTGAATCTATGTGTCTCTAAGTGAGTAGAAGAAATTCTCCACCTTTTTTAAAGCTGAAAGTTATGAGTGAATTATTTCTCATAACTAATTCTAATTAGTTAGAATTATTACTCATTACTAATTACTCATAACTAATCATAATTCTGTTGGTGATTCCTGGATCAGAAATGATATACTTTTTGTTATGGAAGCTCCAAAGGAAATTATACAACTTTCATTTACTTTTCCCATCTCATGACCCTGTGAAAACAGTCAAGACCTGCCAGGTTTATTCCTATACCATCTTCACACACAGGTTCCCAGTTTCACATACAAAAGTGTCCCAGAATCTGAAAAGTTCTATTTGTATTTTACATGGCCATGTTGCAAATATTTTTTTTTTAATAAAGCGTACTTGAAAAATCATCTTTAGGATTTTCAATGCTACAGAGTATAACATCTTGAACTGACAGAGTTCTTCATGGTAATTTTGACAGCCTCTTACATTGTAATACTGATAAATCAGTATGCAAACAAAGACTATTTTTTCCCTTTGCTGCTTCTAATCCACAGCTCCATCCAAACTTGTGGTATAGGGAATGGAAGACAAAATAAGGGTGTAAAAGAAATTTAAAAAATCTTATTATAAATATATTTTTAAATAATTTTATTGAATCATAATTGTGCACATTGGTGCATTCATAGGGCACAATGTGCTTCATATACAATCAGAGATATTTTGATCGTACTGTTACAGATAGCCTTCATGGCATTTTCTTAATCACTATATAAAGATGTTGATAGTCTACATTTAATAAGCTTCACCAGTACCCTGCTAAGATGCACCATAGGTGTGATCCCATTAATTGCTCTCC